>LD354468.1:83192-119189 GCA_001465055.1 Ptychodera flava
TCCGGTTTTTTAAATTTCCAAGTGTGCATTTATACTTATACTGATGTTGTGCTGCCGCTACTTCAAGGTGTACAGACCGGGGAAGAAACGAGCGTTCTCCCCCGTGGTTTCACTGCCGATCATGTGTTATTTAATAGAATAATATGAACGTCCGATACAGGCTGGAATACTATCATAATTAACCAAACACGCATATGCCCTTGATCTACAAGCTTCGAAGGGGATTCAGTTTTGTGGACTATCTGCTAACGTTGTGTAGTAGCTCAATACAATAAATTTACGTTGAAAACTGAACAGTACAACAGTTTCTGACAACCTTTTAAAATAAAATAAAATTACGTTATCCACAGTAACGTCATGAAATATATAGGACACATGGTTTGTAAAGCACAATTGTAATCCAAGGTCACAGATCGAGGATCACGAGAAGTGTTAAGCTTAGCGTGAATAAAATCTAAATGTTTCGGTTCGTACAGCTCTGAGTTAACTGGCGTCCACTTCATACTCTCATCGTAGGTGTTGAAAGTTTACCATTTGTTTTAAGGCAGTGGTCAACTACTTGTACGGTCATGACAGAAAAATATAAGGAAGTAACATTTATGTTCCTCTTGACAGGTTACATGTTGAAATACTCAGTGTATTTGCTCGGCGTGGGTGCAAACTGCTAAACAATGTCTACCTTAATTTATTACTTATACTAGAAACTCAAACATTGTCTTGCCTATTTGGTTTCAACTCTTAACATTAGTTATGGCGCTGCATACATCCTTGCTTACAATGGATGTAGTGAAGCAGTAAAATACTGACTTGTGATCTTTTGTGTGGTAGCTAACATACTTTAAAACGATAATTATTTCATGTTTTATTCATGGCGGAAAAAACAGGGAGGCAAACTTTAAAGTCTTTGACGAGGAGAAAATGATGACGTTTTCACCCTTCCAAACTGTATTCAGTCAACTGGTTCAGAACGAGTTTGACAACGGTTTCATTGCATGCTCAACTGTTTGTTTGATAATATAGAAATGACAACGGTTTGTGACTCCAAAAACACAGCGGCAGGACGAGACGGGGATCAAAGAAGTGGCAATGTTAGTGATAAAAGTTCTAGTGATCAGGTAAGTAGGTTAAATCCCCGAGCTTGACTCAGTTGAAGTTTATCAAAATTTAACTCAGCTGTCACAAAATAGCGGCACCGTTGGTCAGTTCTGCAGCTGGTTCTGCACTTGCTTTTGTTAATTAATCACAGACATCATAACTACGAATCACGGCAAATCTATACTAAACTTCGAGCATGAGAAATAAATGATACACAACAGAGATAATATACGGTATGCGGTGGTCGCCACACCCCACGAGCGTACTGTGTACTCGAAAAACTCACCACATTTATTACATAATTCCCCCTTAAAACGTGTTGTCAGAAGGTAATGGACTTACAAGACCTATAAAACTGCATTACAAGATTTAAAGAATATATACATAAAAAATACTGGTGTCGACATTGTTGAGGTTCGACCGAGACTGAAGACAAAATACATTAATTTTACACTTACATATACGCATTCAACACCTGGTGACACAAGCGTAAATCAAAGGAATTCCCTGATGTAGCGAATAGAAAGTAATTACATCAGGGGTACCTAAGAAAGTGTAGCTTGTAAATGAAAATGACAGCCTTGACACCGTGCTTTTTGTAGGGAAATGATAGCTCCTGGAATGGAATCCGTAAGCTTGGTCATCTAAAACGATAGCTTTGAACATATTTTGATGTTGGGGCGTAAAACAAGATGGTAAGTCTTAACTCTGGAAAAGAATTTTGCCAGCACTAACGACTACGTCTTTATACTAAACTGCGAGAAATGAGAAATGAATGGTACACAACAGAGATAATATGCGGTATGCGATGGTCGACACACCCCACGACAATTAAACAGCTAGGCTAGTACTTATGCTGTATTGCAAGGGTTCGAAATATTTCCATTGATGAACAACAAACTTATAGTCTATATAGACTTAAGTGAATACAAGTATTACGCAATAAATAATATTGCGGTACCCGTATACCCGACCGTGCAGGACCGAAGTCGAGGAGACCACAATAGCGGGAGACTTGTAAACAGCTTGAAAACAAATACTGAGAGTGAACTCAACTAGAAAGCCAAATCTCAAAACAGGAAGTGTGAAAAAGCCTAAATACACATAAGACGCTCAGGAAAAACCAGAGATAAAAAACCTACGTGGAATAATAGGGAAAAACCTTTGGACCCAATTCCATGCTAGACGTGTCAATGGATCGGGATTTCTTATTATCGAAACAAACCAAAAACCTGATCGCAAATAAATGCGGAAACGAAATAAAAACCAACTGGAACAGAAAAACAGAGTTGTATAGAGTGAGTGGCACTGCTAAACTTATGACAAAACTACCAACTCATATTAACAAACACATATGCATCACCGGAAATCTGTCAAACTTACAGCCATTAAATATTGGCTGACAATAACGTCATGACAAGAAATTAATTAAATTACACATTTCTACAAATCACGGGATATTTAATTATTCTCTTCTCACATTTACACGTAAAGTGATCTTACCATGATTAATTTCATGCTGAGCAAGTCGACGATATACATGCCAGTGGCTATCCTCCCGCCGTATATGGCCAAGCACCTTTGTTTCACACTGCTGTTAGCTTCTCCCTGCTCTGAAAAGGTTTTTTTAGAAACCTCGGCTTGGCCAAGATGCGTCTGCAGCCCTCAATTGTAGATTGAACCAAACGATGCACCGTACCAGAGACTGTTCCGGATAAGGTATGGGTCCCTCTGATGCCGTTATTTCAAATGGTGCTGCCGTGTTAGCGATTGACTGAAAGCTGAAAGATCAGTTCGGCATGGGAATGCAGTATCTATCGTCAAGGTCGTTGCATACTAATTTTTCCAGTGAAACCCTCCATTCGTGCACTTTGATACTGTGAACCTGCCTTCTATACTGGCATCACATATGGAAGGGTTTTACATAGATTACATAACATTTGGGCTATCAAACTCTGTTCTCCATTGCTTCACCTGGTAAAATCCTAACGAAACATGACAGCTTTTCCCATACATATCTCTGTTAGTGTGTGTGTGTGTGTGTGTGTGTGTGTGTGTGTCAATATGTACGCACTGATAACGATGGATTTTAAATTTGACGCCTAAGCCAAGTATGGTCAGTGATTGGTCAGAAACGCTGTTGCACTTATCACGAACACGCCAACTGGCGCTTTACACAGTGTCGCATGACCTTGCTTTCTCAAAGAAGCAGGTCTTTAGTCAAGGTTTGGAAACTTCAGTACCTGATGCTGAAAGAATACGACTAGAAAGTCTATTCCACAAGGAAGCAGCGGCATTCATCTGCTCAGTCTTAGCTCTCGTTTTTTTTCCGGACGAATATGCAGCGGAAAAAACTCCGAGTCGTGCAACGGAAAAAGAGTTTATTCCATCACAACGTATGAGAGCTACAGCTGCTGCTACAGCGACATATGAGAAAGAACGATCATCATAGAATTTGAGTCTTGTTCGTTGAGTTTTAAGAGAAACTTCGTCACTTGAAGGGAGAGATCTGAATTCTGGATTATGAAATCGAAAAGTTTAGTGTATACACAGTCCCTCATATCAAGACTTGTTTATAATAGTGTACCACTGTCAGTAAAATTGTCTCTGATTTATTGGAGGAGAATCGAGAAGATCAAGACATGGTTCCCCTTAGCTATGAGTACATGGCTCACCTAGTTGCATTTTTGGGCAGTTCTGTGTCATTTTGGGCGTTTTTTATTGATTAGAATTTTCTGTGCAAGTAGCAATAAATCGTAACATCAAAAATACGCCAGAAAAACACACAAAACTAAGAGGAAATGCTTTTATTTGGGTTGTAGACTAGGTTTTCCTCACCTGAGGGGGCAGTATTGGCCTGATGGGCACCGCAAAGGCCTAGCCCACTGTCAATCACGGCATACTTAGAGTTGCCTGGCAATGTTAGCAGTGAGTTGCGTACAGACTCCGTGTGTTCCCGGCGTTACACGTGCTTGCCGGTATGTGAGCATTTTTCTGCTGGTCTGTGATTTCATATAGTGAATAATTCAGTATCAAAATTAGACTACAATATATCAAAATTTGGCCACATATATACTTTACATGGATATACTGGGCCTACATTAGATGAAAAATAAAAACATTTAATAACCGCTGGCTGCGTACAAAGCTGGGATCGAGGTAAGGGCCAGGGTACGGGTGGAGAAAATCCTTGACCCCGGGAACGCTGGGGCTTACAAACAGGCGAAGTCGGTTAATTTTTCTTTTAGTGTTATGTCCTATTGGCTGGAATGTTCTGCGCCTGTGAATGCCGGACCCTTGTCCATAACAACAGAGAAAACATCAGTTTTGTAGTCATTCAAGTAACTTGAACTGGACCATTGATACATGTCGCACCGTCGTAGCGATCGACATGATCGCAACCGTAACACTCGTCGCTGACGTTCAATGCATACAGTGGTATTGTGGTATATATCTCCTCTGTGAATGCTATGTTTTATGCTTGTTTGCGACTACAACGATAAATCGTAATTGATCATTCCGAGTGACACCGAAGAAACTCACAGTTCTCGAACAACAAAAAACATTGGTTTATTACGTTTTAACTCACGGTACAGAAAAGCACGCCGAAATCATGTGCTTTGCCATTGCAGGTGTATAAAAACATGATTGGAAATCTGGTAATAATGAGAATTAAACCCTTGATCACAACGACGAAACACGAAAAAATCAACTATGAAGCAAACTGTTGCTCACAACTTTGTAACAGACATGTCCATGTCAACACATTTAGCGCAAACAAATCATAGTACATGCACAGTGATGAGTGTACTGAACATTTGAACTTTCAGAGAAATTTCAGCTTTCGACAGCACATAGATTCTCACAGCTTTGTCCAAACTCTAGATTCTAGAAGAGTTTCAGTTGAGCAAAGTTTGTACGTTATGAGCAGTAAGTATTCAGAACATCAAGTGTTGTATATAATATTAATGTTTAGCCAAATCTCAGGAACCTTGATAAACACGATAAACAACAACAAATAATAATAATACAGGCGGAAGCTTTCCCACACGATCAAAGGAATTGTCTTATGTAACGAATAGATAGTAATTATATGCTAATCTTCGAAACGCATACAATTGTTTGTTTCTCAAAATTTAACTTAGGTGTCACAAAAAGGGAGCCACCATTGGTCAATTTTGCACTTACTGTGTTACTTTATCACATATATTACAAGTACGAATCATAGCAGTTTCAATAGCATGTTTAAATCATTAAATAATTTCAGCTGTCACTTTTTATGCCAGGTAAAGTGTGAGATTTCAAATCCGTGTTCTTTTCTTACTTTGAATAGCGATCCCAAGATGGCAGGATTCGAAACAACCGACTGAAGTTCTGTTGGATTCCTGTTCTTATATTCACGGTAGCTTTATTGACCACTCGCCTTGTTCTTCATGCTTTGTTTGTCGTTGTATTCATCGACTGCCTGGCCAATAACGGCTCAACTACGCCAAGATGTTTAAATTTTCACTTGATCCCGAACCGTTTTGTGTTTGAGCCTCTTCTCCCACTCATTTCAGCGATAACAACGATTACGTGGTTGGTTGTTCTACAACAACTTCAGACGAAAGAGCCTTCCTATAATCACATTGGCAGAAAACTTTTAAAGAAACTCTACTTCTGGAAGTATATAGTAGTTGTAGTTATTGTCTGCGTGTATCATACCACGGTGGCGATAAACAACATTGGGCTGCCCGGATCGTATTATTACTTCTTTGTGCCGATCGAGGAAATATGCAGTACAATCCTGATGTTAATCGCCAACTTTCGGACAGGTCCAACTCATCAAGATGATAAGAAGTTCAAGCACATTCGTAAGATGTTCAAAGCCGTTCTTCTGATAATTGCAATCGAGAACGTTAATTTGTTCATGGTGACTTCCGTATATTTGTCTCTACAAATATTGACTCTACCTTCTAACCTGACCAGAAGTACTACCATTCATCTTGCCATCAATCTGACACTTCTTGCCGTCAATGCAAAGTTCAGGTAAGACAAATGATTATGAGTCTGTTTCTGTACAGCCATACAAATGAACACTGACCTCTTTGAAATGTCTCACAAACACTTGTATTTTAAACAGAAACGTCTTATCGCAAAAGGTCACCGTGCTAATATACGTTTCTGTGGAAATATTGTATGTGAAATCTTCATCAACTTTGCAAGGCACACAATGAATTGGGTTGTCCCTTAATTCATGCATTGTGATGATATAAAAGCAAACCTTTGCAAATACACATCTCGTTTGACTTGTCAGTTTCTGCTTTTGGGTTAAGTGTCCAAGGTAACACTTAAAGAGTTTAGCGCGTACCTTTGGATTAAGAACCGGTGAGGACATTTTAATATTATGTCATCATTCGATAAGCTGAACGGAAAACAACTCAATTAATATTACATTATAACAAGGAAAGTTTATTCCACCTATAACTACATCTTTTAATTAATGTAACCATGAAACCATTTGAATTAACCGTAAATGCTGCAAATAGTCAGTTTAATGGTAAGGTCTGAGAGATTGAACCAATCCTTGACCAATGTTCAGTTGAATTCCTGCTACGATGTAAGTAAATGTCAATATGAGATTTGCAAGTAAGACACAGCCCATCAGCACAAAAGCTGTTGAGGCAAGAATTCTCGAAAATTAGATAAGTGATAGGCGTAGATACAGAGATGTATCAAAATATGACACGTCTGTTTATCAAATAATGAGTGACAGCATTAATGACTTTATCTAAGAACAATAATTAGCTTTTTTTCCTTAATTACACTGAATTTGTCACTTTGGTCAATCTTGACGAGGTTAGCATAGGGTCGGGGTATGCTACCCCAGCACAACGATTTTGCTGTAGTTCAAGATGACCCTACTGTTATCGTCATTTTCATTGTTCATTTTTTATTTACCTTAATGATACTAAAATCAGATATTGGACCTGTTTTGATGTCATAATGCTATTCAAAGAGTGCATCATCAAACATATAATGTTGAGAATTCATCTCTTTTCCCATTCAGATGGATCCTGGCCGATTTCTTTCTGGCAAAGACATTCTTGAAGAACAAGAATTGTCGTATTTTACGTGACGTGGGTGACAATGACGAGGCATGTGTGGACGACAACGATGAAGGAATCCACCGTGTGTGAAGAACTAAGATAATTACCGAAATGAAATGTCAAGAAAATAATTGTTTCCTCTTTAAAGCACTGTGCTCGTAATCAGTTCCTTTATTATCCTGTCGTTTGTCATCACAAATCTAGACTTTGCCTTCATAGAATAGTGCAGTGCTGCTAATCACTAAACCATCAAGTCATGCGCATAATCTTGATGCACTTAATCAGCTACAGCAATACGATTATCGTCACTGATTTCTCTGAAGTGTTGAACATTGAACATGGATCTGAAGACTGAGGTGTGATTTCCACCTGTAAAGGCTTGTACTTTTAAACGGACATATATTACAGTAGGAAAAAGACAGTTATGGTGCATTCAAAAAACTGTGGGTAATAATTTCATGTTAACTCTGTTAAATATCTACAAGTTTCAATGTTTATGAGTGTAACTAGCTGTAATGTTTTCATTAAATTTGATTAATGAGACTAGCTCATTTTTATTCTTCTTGCGATGAAGTTATTCTTGCAAACTCAAAGGATCGTATACAGTATGCAATGACATAATTCAGACATGAATTCTAGTTCGGACCAGAATTTAGTTTTAAACAATAACGTAGGACATTGCATTCACACGGACTGTATTTAAAGGTTGAAAACCATGCATTTAAGCGTGACTTTGAAAGTAGAACCAAAATCTTTGTTTCACATACACGAATTCAATAAGAAAAAATACATCACGCATTTCTTCTGATCGGTTTAATGAGGTAAGTTTCCCAACGTCTACTCTTGAAATCATCTAACATGTTTGAAATTTACGTTTTTCATTTTGTTGCCGTTTTTGCATATCACCGCACATGTCTTTACAGCTCCTATAGCTCAAGGAATAAAGGCAAATATTGATCAATGAAACCGATAATTTCAGTTCATCTTCGCTTTGCGCCTTCGAATGGTTTGCAACATACAACTGACGACACTCTAAGTCACAAAAGGCGCTTCACCTCTTTGTTTGATGGCTTCAGCTTAAAAATACAAGGTTGTTTTCGCCGCATAATAAAAGTTATTAAGATAAGCGACCAGGGTGCAAGTTGCTGTCTTTAGAAAATGATAACGTAAGGAATGTTTCCTGTTTTATAAGATTGAAAAGTTATTTACTTCAGGATCTTCACAATTTGTTGTCTCTGGCTGAGTAGGTTGTTGTTGTTGAGACTTAGTTTCTTTGAGTGTCGACACTTTTGAGTACAGACTCATTCTGGTAAGAATTAAAAGTCATCGGAAAATTACTTGACACATTTTCCAGCGATCCATTGTCATGATCATCGACTAAGCACTAACTTAGAAACAAAGATGGCACTTGAAAGTGTCAGATCACCAATCCTTCGTAGGCAAATGAAACAAAAGCATAAAGCCGTTTTAGAGTGAGTCACTTCACCTCTTTGGCAATGCAGTGTATCCCTTCCGACTTCAGGATCTCGAGACTCCGGTAGCTTTCTTACGGGTTGCCTGTGCGTCTCACTGAGTTCGACCGCTGACGTGGGTGAGCCAGTGTATAAAGGCAGATCTAGGAGAAGTACACCGTACCATAGACACGAACGATTGGATACCTACCTACTCATAGCATCCGTCTTAGGCAGAATAATCGTCGTAAGGTTACTGTGTTGTCCACAAAGTCAGTAATTTCTCTACTTGTCATGGTGGAAGAACAAACACAAGAAGGTAATATTTTGACCAATTTCACAGTTGTCTTCGCGAACCCTCTTCAATTACCTATAGAATTTGGGTCTCAGAAGAATTCATTTATAGAGATTTCTGCGAATGCCTCAATAACATAGTAAATGTCTGATCTTGTTGTAGATATACCAGTGGTCGGAAAATAACAAAATGCGGCCACAAATCGATACATAGATCGTACAAATTGGCAAAATGAGTGGTCAAAGATCAGGTTCTGTGGCTGGTCACATTTTGTTATCACTGGCGTCAAAGCTGTTTAGTAGTTCTATAAAGCATGCCCGTTGCCAAAATGGCGCCATTAGTTGTTGTATAAATCGTTAATCTGTCAATTTAGTTGATGCAAGAGTTGGCATGCTAGGGATGCATTATCTAGTGACAGTATCCGAGATAAATACTTTCCTATATTTCTAGGAATGAGTGACAAAAGGGGACATGAAAGGAAGTATATTGTCGCAATGGTTTGGCGTGTGTGTTACGGTTATATTCGATTTTGCGATTATTACATAAGTAAAATAGGCCACATATGAAAAGTTTGCCATATAAATCAACTTGTCACTTTTATAGTTACTGTGTTTGATTTGTCGTAAATCGCACGGATCTTGACTCTCTTTCTCTCTTTCTCTCTCTCTCTCTCTCTCTCTCTCTCTCTCTCTCTGTAGCTCTGCATAATATACATTGTACTTGGCGATTGTAAGGCCGGATATTCCCCACTAACCTACTCATGGTACCTGTCTCAGGCAGAATACTTGTCGTCAGCTGCAGGTTATTATGTTGTCGACGAAGTGAGTAATTTACCTACCTGTCATGGCGGAACAACAACCACAAGAAGGCAAAATTTTCAAAAACTTCACAGTTGTCTCCATAAAACCTCTTCGACGACAGTATTTGGTTTTCAGAAGAATTATATTTCTAAAGGTTTTAGCGAATGCCTCAATAACTTAGAAAATGTTTTCTTGATCTTGTAGATATACCAGTGTTGAGAAAACTATCACACTGCGACCTCAAATCGAGACATAGGTCGTAAAACGGCAATAAATTATCAGAGGTCAGGCTCATACGGCTTGTATAGGGCATTAAAGCTGTACAATGGTTCTGTAGAGCATGTCCGTTACAGATGGCGTTATCACTTGTTTTGGTAAATTAATCAATTTGCCAATTAGGTGAATGCAAGAGATGGCGAACGAGCCTGGGGATTCATTGTATAGTGACAGTATCCAAGATAAATGTACCTATCTAAATTTCTAGGGAGGAGTAGAAAAAAAGGAGACATGAAACTAAATATTTTGTCGCAATGTAAAAGTCACGGTTTTGCTGTGTATGTTTTGGTTAAATAAGATTTAATGCGACGTTTACATAAGAGGCCAAAGATGAAAGATTGCAATATAAACCAACATGTCAATTTTATAGTTACCATTATGGATTTGTCAAATTTGCATGGATCTTGCCTCAAGACTGTGAACTTGCTTTGTCGTAAACATTGCATGCTTTGCTAAATCAGCGGGAATTTGGATTCAGAATTCCAGTTTTGTAAGGTATGGCGTCTAGGCTGCCATGACAGTTTTTGTTGATATTCTTTATGTCTAGTGCCGTAAACCAATTCCTGAACTGATTGCTTTCAAAATTGGTGCGAAGACGTTATACTACTAGCATGTCCAATATATGCATGTTGGTTGGTTTGTAATACAGCTAAATATAGCCAGGGTTGCTTGGAAATTCTGCACTCTGACTTCACGCAGTCTGATTAATCTTGTTTCACAATAATATGCCGCGAAAATGTCTTGTTCGTCTATGTGTTAAATGCCTTTTGTTTATTTTAGCGCTGTTGATTTTCATATTCATCTGCATTTACGGGCGGAAAATCTTTAATTGTTATTGTTACAAGCTCTAGATTAATGAAAATATTGATTAGTAAATATTACCTGTGACAGTGTCTGATTATTGATCTACGCCTTCAAATCGCTTGCCACTAGACACGAAATATGTAACCTTCATTAATTGAGAAGAGCATTGGGATGAGCGATGCCGATATTGATTTTATATCGATAACGTTGAATATATACTGCACGTTATTTTATAAATGAATTATATGACTACTAATTCCAGACATGACCGGACACTATGTTGCAAACAAAGAAAACTAATCACGCGATTGTTTGAGAGTATATTAATATTATAATGTGCAGCAATATTGATCGGACTTAGACTACTTCGTTTCATAATGATTGTGCACTCGAGAGCTAGAAGCGGAAAGTCTGCGTTTTTTAAGTATCCAAGTGTACATTTATACGTATACTGATGTTGTACTACAGCTAATTCAAGGTTTATAGATAGGGAAAGACAACGGGCGTTTTCCCCGTGGGTTTTACTGCCGGTCATCTTGTATTTAATAGAATAATATGAACATCCGATACAGGCTGGAATACTGTCATAATTAAGCAAACACGCATATGACCTTGATCTACAAGCGCCGAATGGGATTAGTTTTGTGGACCATCTGCTAACCCTGTGAAGAAGCTCAACATAGTAAATTTACGTTGAACTGAACAATACAACAGTTTCTGAAATCTTTTTAAAAATAAAATTACGTTCTCCACGGTAACGTCATGAAATATATATATAACATGGTTTGTAAAGCGCAATGGTAATCCAAGGTCACAGATCGAGTACCATGAGAACTGTTTAGCTTAGCATTAATAATTTCTAAATGTTTCGGTTCGTACAGCTCGGAGTTAACTGGCGTCCACTTCGTACTCTCATCGTAGGCTTTCAAAGTTTACCATTTGTTTGAAGGGATTGGTCAATTACTTGTCCGGTCATGACAGAAAAAATAAGGAAGTCAAATTTATGTTCCTCTTCACAGGGAACATGTTGAATTAATCAGTGTATTTGCTCGGCGTGAGTGCAACTGCTAAACAATGTCGACCTTAGTTTATGGTTGTATGCCAGAAACTTAAACATTGTCTTCCCTCTTTTGGTTCCACTCATAAAAATGGCGCTGCATACATCCTTGCTTACAATACATGTAGTGAAGCAGCTAAGTACTGGCTTGTGATCTTTACGTGTGGTAGCTAAAATATTTTTGAACGATAACGATATTATTTGTCAATGAATATCGACAATTTCAGTTCATCTTTGCTTTGCGCCTTCGAATCGTCTGCAACATACAACTGACGATACTCTAAATCATAAAAGGTGCTTCACATCTTTGTTGGATGGCTTCGGGGAAGGAGTGTCTAACCAGCGATATTTCCTTCAGTATTAAGCGGCTGTTGTCGCCGCGTTATAAAAGTTATTCAGACAAGCGACAAGGGAGCAGTCTTCAGAAAATGACAACGTGAGGAATGTTACCTGTTTTACAAGACTGAAAGATTAAGGATCTTCAAAATTTGTTGTCTAGATCATTGTTGTTGAGACATAGTTTCTTTGGGCGTCGACAATTTTGAGTCGTAGCTTGATTTATATTTCTTAATTTTAAGTGAACTCGTGAATTGGGGAAATTAGAGTGAAAATTGTTTATTGATTAGCCTTGCCTAAAGAATATTTAAATACCTTAAAATAAAATGTTTTGAATTCTGAAACAAAGATACGGACATTCTTCAGCAAAGCACACTAGACCAAAATAGAAAATTTCTTCGTACGGCTAGATGCTTATTTTGTCGGGAGACTAGCTGATGTTACATGTATTTTGATAGGCTCTTCCGATTACGATTTTCCTTTGTATAAAAAGGTCTCCAAATTTGAAGACTGTCGTTCCTGTATAAGCGTTTAAAGATGTTAATGCTCGACATGATGGTGCGAGGCTAAAATACACATTTGATGTAAGTAAAGATTACTTTATCTGTTTTTCACAGAATATATCACCAAACAATTTGGAAAAATGCAAAGAAAGCGATGGCAAACATTCTGAGGCCATCTGTAAACTTAAAATAAAAGGACATATGATTACAGTTACCTAAAAGCGCAGATTTTCATTAGATAGAGCACAACCATTTTGTCAAAAGTCGTCTCCATTTTGGGAGTCATATGATGCATCTTTTGCATTTGTTGAGTAGATATGCCCTCCTATTTTCAGCGATGTTCTCCTTAAAAACATGGCACTGCGATAATTTAATTCATCATAGAAATTTTCTGGAACAATTGTCCTTCTTGCTGACTGGAAGTAATTTGACATTCCCGAGGGATCATTTATTCTTGGAAAGTTGTTGAAATTAGCAAACCTATACGATCAAGTGTACAATGCAAACACCAACAATTTTCAAAATAACCTTATGATCGACCTAGGTCACAAACGGGGACATTATTGCGACGAAGATTTCGGAGTACCAAGAGAAAACGAACTCTTCAGCATGTTAAATGTTTCTTTTTCAAACTTATTAAATGGTCAGGGTCTATAAAACACTTCGAATATCTCCTTCTCCAGAGCAAGTTACCCACTGATTCATACGCAGACAAGTTGGGGTAAAAATGACAACTTCGGTAAGAATTCCAAGTCATCGGAAAATAACTGCACATGGGTCCATGGAATACCACAGAAGTGCTCAAATTCAAACGGTCTTTACGAGCGCTAATGCTTTCCAGCAGTTCATTATCATGACCATCGACTAACACAACTAGCTAGGAAAATAAGCTGGCACTGGAAAGTGTGGGTTTACTATTCCTTCTCGTGCGAACAGAACAAAAGCATGATTGTGTCACTGCACCTCTTTGACAACGCATATACCCTTTCCCGACTTCAGGCACTTTAGACTTCAGTAGTCCAGTTTTGCTACGCGTTTTCTGTGCGTCTTGCTCTCAGTTCGACAACTGAATAGAGCGATGCAGTGTAAATAAGGAGATCTAGGTGTAGTATACCTAACCATAGACTCCGAGTAATTGGGTAGGCGGGTCATAAACGAACGAAACCAATGACAAGTACACACGCTGCAATATCCCTGATTGTAAATTCCGAAAACGATACTGGGGCTGATCTGACCCATTGACAGCACATGCCTCGTCAGGTTATTGTGTTGTCAACAGAGTGATTTCTTCCTTCCTGTCATGGCGGAAAAACCAGCACAAGAAGGTAAAGTTTTCAGAAATTTTACGGTCACATTTGTTTCCTTGAACCCTTCACAACTACCAAGGATATTTTATTCTGTGAAGGATGTCATTCACAGAGGTGTCAACGAATGCATTGATAACGTAAAATGTCTCTTAGATGTTATCTTAGATTTACCACAGGTCAAAAACTCCCACGATGCGACAATATATCGAGACGTAAACCGTATAGAAACGGTAAAATTAGTGATCAAAGATCAAATTCTATGGTTGATCATATTTTTTATCTAGGGTGTTAATTTGTAGTAGTTCCATCAAGCATGTCCGTTACCAAAAAGTCCCCATGACATGTTTGTATAGAATCGTTATTATGCAAATTTAGCAGATGCCTGACTTGGCGGGCGTACCTCATTTATTACAGAATCCTTGGTAAAATGTATCTTCTAAAAATCCATGTAAATGGAATTGAATGACCACAGACACACGTTTACAGATTCGAAGTATTTAGTTGCCATGTAAAAGTCATGGTTTTGTTGTTTTTGTTTTTGTCTAATTATTTTTGGGAAGTTTACACAAGTAAAAACAGGCCACAGAGTAAAAGGTTATTATTGATATAAATCAACGTATCACTTTTATAGTTAATAGTTACTTTATTTGATTTGTCGAATATCACTTGGATCATGATGTGGCTGTAGCTGTGGGATACTATGGTTAGAGCAAAGATATTCTGCATAAGCCGTTATGGTAATGGAACTTAACTGAGGACCAGTGACTTTCAAACACTACTTGCGTAGAGTCCCTTTTCCAACTGAGATGTCGCTCCTTTTACCGCATTCAATTTTTGTATGTTTCCCTAAAATTTAATTTATGGCGTCAGTTTGGTCCGGATTTCAGTATGTACTTTTGGAAAATGGCAGAGCAAATTCTTCTGTTATCTCCGGAAAACGACATGCTATCGGTAAGCACAGTTATTCATCTTAGATGAAATACGCGACAGTGATGTAATGTGCTAGGGTTTTGGTCATGTCCCTCCTTCTGCCCGTGCCCATCAGTCCGCAAACTTTTCTCGGAGATACCTAGGCCAATTTATTTCCTGGTCCCTCTAGTACAAAGGAATAATACGATATCACACATACCCGCTAAGCACGCCGATTTGTTTCGCGATGGTTTTAATTTTTCAGCGACCATTTTTTCGGTTTCAATTTTTTCCCGTCTGGATCAGTAACTAAGACATGACTGGACATGTTTGTTTCAAAGATGGTACAACGACATAACCATTATTTTATCGGACTTGTGCAGGTCAATGTGTTTTGCTATACGATCAGATACGGATGCTAGGTGATTATTGTATTTCAAGTCTTCCACTTCAACGCTTCTATCAAGACTTCGACTGATTTCTTTCAAAGTTGGAAGATGGACAAAATCCTACGTAACATATATGGTCGTCGATTTGTTGCTGATAGAATTAGGCAGCCAGGAGTCCATTTTGTTTCAAATTATACGTCTAGAGCCACATCTATGACATTCCTAGCTTGATTTGCTTCAAAGTTAAGAGAAAGACAAACCCTTCCAACATAATATGGAATATCATTTAGTTTTGCAATACGATACAATATGGTTGCCTGGCAGTTATTTTGTTTAATTATAATAGTTTTTCCCCTGTTGTAACTTGGACATGCCAGTAGAACCACTTTTGTACCCGACCCGCACAACAGCATCGGTGGTGTACAAAATATAGAGAGGAGACCGTGAGGAATTCGTCAATCTAAAAAAAAGAAACATACCGTGCGAAACACCAACACAGCAACCTTACAATTTCACTTATGGCTGAATAACCAAAGCCGCCGAATATGTGACACCCCTCCTGTTGAGCTCGACGACTATCTGGCAGAGTAATTTTGAGGAACTCGACAGAAGCATGACAGCGACTGAGTGGGCCTGATTCTATAAGCAACTAGCAAAGAGGTGTTGATCGTTTTTTGCAAGACTGCGGTTACGGGTATTCTATCATACGCCAAAGTTGTTTGAGAAGTCGCAAAAATGTCTCGCAGCCAAAAGAGTACAATGAAAAAGCACGGGATGGGAAATAAACCAACCTTCACCCACAAACCGACGAAGGCAGAAGAAAGAATTCTGGTTGAAAAGGGAGTTATCGGCAGATCAACCCCTGCGGCTCTCTTCAATGCAGTCTGGACAAATAATACCAAAACGCTCGGTCTCGGGGCAAGAAAATCGTCAAATGAAACTGGGCTATATTATGCTGAGATTTTGTTGATATTCGGCCTTTATGTAGAATTTAACGAAAGGGAAACACACAGACGCGATGAGGATAAGTGGGAGATTACACACGACCGTTTGACCCTGAGATATTTGCAACACAACGCCATGAAAAGCTGCTTGACGGAGATATATCGCCAATTATCTAACCGTTGTTCTCCAGAATGAAATCTCCAGGCAGACCGTTTTACCTAAGTATCAATTACACCCCACGACTGACATTTGGTATTTTAAAAAATCCAATGGGTCATAACAAGTTGGCTGATTCCGTGAAAACAGTGTGAGGTAAAGCGGGAATTTCCTCCGAGAAAAATCACAAAATGCAGAAGAAAGGCCATAACAAATTTGCTCCACGCTGGGATTCCCCTAGCGCAAATGAAGCAGTTGTCTGGACAAGGTAACGTTGAGACTATTTTTTAACGCCACTCAAGCAACAAATTGAGATGTTTAACAATCAATTTTAACCCCGGGCTGGAGACTACCTCAGAAATCACCACCTTGGTTGTATATCACAAACAGAAAAAAAATATTGCCGCATCGATAAAAATTACAAGTTTCAGTTCCTACTGCTCTAAGCTAATACTGACGTCCACCCCAAACACCCATCGTACGTGTATATGTCGGCAGGTCATCACCATATGCATTTAAGGGAGCAGTCAACTACTTGCCTTGTGAGAATGGCACGAAAGCACGCAGACGAGCTGCTATCCCCGGCAAGTAAAAAAGGCAATTCATACAAACATTCGTTAAAATCACTTTTTTACCGGTATATTGCAGTATTACACGGATCACTATTCTCTCTGTAGCACTGTAGTCTGTGGAAGATATGTTGTCAATCGGGCGTTATTGTGACCAACATTCTTTAGAAATTATGGCAAGCCGAGTGTTGCAAAATTAAAAATGAAACATTCGTGTGTTCTAAGTTTTGAAATATCGAAAGTCAATGTTGACTGGGGGCAATATATACAGTAAACTGCGCGACAGGCGATTTGAAGAAGGAACTCAATGCGTAGCATGCGAAAGTATTTATCGCGCGTTAAATTTCCGACGGCAAGCCAAGTATTTGCAAAATTAAAAAAAAAACTACGTTTGTGTGTTGTAAGTTTTGATGATTGTGATCTAAAATTTCATGTTTGTGTTCTAAAAATTTATGTTTATGTTCATAAAACCATGTTTATGTTCTTAAATTGTATGTTTATGTTCATAAAAGCCATGATTGTCTTCTAATATTTCATGTTTGTGTTCTAAACATTTATGTTTATGTTCATAAAACCATGTTTAAATTATATGTTTATGTTAATAAAAACCATGTTTGTGTTCCAAAATTTAATGTATGTGTTCTAAAAGTTTTTTGGTTACGTTCAGAAAACCATGTTTATGTTCCTAAATTGTATGTTTATGTTCATAAAAACCATGATTGTGTTCTAAAATTCCATGCTTATGTTCAAAAAACCATGATTGTGTTCCCCTGAAATTTCACTGTTTGTGTTCTAAAATTTCATATTTGTGTTCATGGAAGATCATTTTTTTAATGATTGTGTTCAAAACTTTTATGTTGTGTTCTAAAATTTCATGCTTGTGTTCATGAAAGGTCATTCGTATGTTCATTAAACAAATTTACAGAAATGTTCAAAAAAACCCCACTTTTTATGTCCATATCTCCTGTTAGGGTTACACTGAGGGCGCTCTGGTGTTAGCAGCACGAGATAGCTATTACGGCGGACAAAACAGTTACTAGGCATAGAAAGAGAAAAGTGGGCTTTGCGCATGTTTAAAATCGCAACTTAGCACAAGTTGAGCGTGCTTGAAAACGGAGATCGATCACAAATTTGTATTAAATATCGGCTGTTTTCGGCGGAGAAACTGCGTACTTCCTCCTACCACAGGCCCACAACGCCGGGAACACGCTTGTAGCACCATAGGGTCATAAGGCGTTATCAGTCATAGCTAGCAAGATATTGACTCTCCATGTAAGAATTAATTTTGAATTGAAAGTTGATAAGAGGAAAATACTGTCATGATTAACAAACAATGAAGTTTGCGTCGTGTATGCTACAAGAATGCAAGTAAACGTAGACAAACATGTAAGCAAATAAACAAACACACAATGAAACAAGTAGCTCATCTATGGACAGTTAAACTACATAAGTAAAAGTATTTTCGCATTTCATGCTATACACGGCAGGATTTGACAAACCATAACCGGTACAAAGGCTATGACAACGGTTGTAATGCAAAACTTTGCCTTGCACAGTCCCGTGTATGTGATAAAATGTGTCAGTTCGCCTGACCGGATACTGGGAAATTATAACACATGAAGGTGGTTGACAGTGGTGCGCAGAAAAGGCGAAAAAACAAAAGCGAGAGGTGTGTGCCGATTCTTCAGATGATTTGGAATGATTTTGGATTGGGTTGAGTCGTAAAACTAATGGTAATTACCATTAAATGCGCAGTATCAACTCAAAATGTTTTAGTACTAACTTTGAGCTTCTCCCATTTATTCGCTTCATGTACCAGCTAGGGATATCTCAAACTTCGTCATCCATGAGTTGATATTACCCATCAAACAACGCGAATGTTAAATAAGGCTTGGGTATCGCGAGAAAAAAAAACAGACGGGTGAACATTGAAAAGTGATCGGACATTAGCACTGTCCGGAAACTGGCGAAGGGGATGTGATACACCGAATCATAAAACAAACGATTTGGTGTACGGGTCACTAAAGGACGCAACAAGTGGTCAATGCAAAGGCTGCAACATCCTGATTGTAATATCCGAAAATCATACTGAGGCTGACCTGAGTTCTCATATCACCAGTCTTAGGCAGAATAATCGTTGTCGGGTTACTGCGTTGTCTTTTAGTAATAAGTGCCATGGCGGAAGAACAACCACAAGAAGGTAATCAGAAATTTTACAGTTGTGAACCCTCTTCAATTGCCAACAGTATTTGGTTTTTGGCGAATGCCTCAATAACATAGAAGGTGTCCCTTTGATCTTGTTTTCGATATACCAGTGGGCAGTGATCGAAAACTACCAAAATGCGACCAGAATCGAGATGTAGGTCGCAGAAACGGCAAAATCAGTGATCAAAGATCAGACTCTTGGTTGGCCATATTTTGTTATCTAGGGCGTGAAAGCTGTTAAGTAGTTCTATAAAGCATGTCCGTTACCAAAATGGCGCCATTACTTGTTTACGCGTGGGTAACGAAATGCATTCCTTTTTTAAATAACTAGTATTCATGCTATAGAAATAACAACTTAGCTCGGTTATTGAACCACTCTTTTAGGGTTGGGATTTGGCCGAGCGTTTTTGACTGTGATGTCTTCGCTAAGTGACTTGGTGTGGTACCTTATGAGTTAATCCGATCGAGAATCTACCGAAGTTTCTACCATGGATTGATAGCTCTGCGGGTGGACACCATTGTCCCCGAGGTAGCCTTCCGCCTAGTTTAAACGATGTATTCATTGTTCTGATAAAATTTGTGTGCAATGTGTGATAGTGAGTATTTGAGTGCGAGCACTATTTGATCTCTATAGCGTGTGAAGGGGCCACAGTCGGAATCATTCTAACAACTTCTCGGTTGATTTGGCTGTGCGGTTTTGATTGTAATGTCTTTCCTAGGTGACTTGGTGCCGTACATTGTGAGTTCGAATCCGATCGTAAATCTACCGATCAGAATTGAACAGCACAACAGTTTGTGACAACCTTTTAAAGTAAAATAAAATTAATATTCTTCCCAGTAACGTCATCAAATATGTAGGACACATGGCTTGCAAAGCGCAATGGTACTTTCCAAGGTCATAGATCGAGTACCACCAGTAATAGCAAACTGAGCATCAATAAAATGTAAATGTTTTGGTTCGTACAGCTCTCAGTTAACTGGCGTCCACTTCATACTCTCATCGTAAGCGTTAAAGGAAGAGGTCAACAACGTGCCCTAGCGCGGTCATGACAGAAAAAAGGAAGGTACAATTTATGTTCCTATTCACAGGAAACCTTTTGAATCATTCAGTGTATTTTGCTCTGCTTGGGTGCAAACTACTAAACAATGTCCTCCTTGATTTATGTTTGTACGCTAGAAACTCTAACATTGTCCGTCCGTTTCGGTTTTGACTCCTAAAATAATTTGAGACGATGCATACATCCTTTTTACGATGGATGTAGTGAAGTAGCAAAGTTCTGGCTTGTTTTCTTTCGTGTGGTAGCTAATATACCTTGGAGTAAAATTATTTCATGTTTTATTACACTCAAAACCGCATGAGAATTGACACCGAGATTGATCCAGATGTTATCATACTTATATAATTGGTTTGTAAAGTTGTTCCAAAATTTGTCTCAAAAGTTGCACAGACTTGTTGTAACTGCGGTGAAAATTCAACGAGCTCTAACTTTAACGACTTATAATAAACACACACCAGGGACTGCACTGTATGGTACACTTTACATACAGAGAATCATATTAAACTCCTTAATGCCGCCCGGGAAATCTTTATCCTCCGCACAAAGACACTAATCAGATCCTACCAGCCGATAAACTTTATTGCTCTATCTCAACAACAGTGGCAGCGTACTGTGAAACAACACTATCATCCGTCTATTCTTGGCCGTAACTTAACTACAACTACTGATCAAGCAGTAAATTTTGAAAAAACTTTACAAACCAATTACACAAGTGTGATTACATTTAGATCAATTTCAATTTTCGTTCTTTTCAGCTTGTAATAGTAATGGCGTAAGGCTGCGTTTACAAATAACTGAGTTGGGGGGGGGGGGCTGAAGGAATCAAGCATGGTGACCCTATCATATTTTTTTAGATTTGATGATTCTCAATATGCCAGAGTTCAAAAATTCTTGATACTTTCAAGTCTCCTGGTCTTCCATGTCATGTATTGCTCTCTGGCCTGATCTTGTGTGCAAGAATGTTTCTCTATCATATGACCTAAACTCTTCATCCACTAAATCAGAGTCAGAGCAATCTCTATCACTGTTTCTATCAATGCCATTCAATGACTTTCAGTCTGGACTCTTATTCAATTATCACCCGATACATATTTATATATACAGGCTTTGTCGATGAACTGAATGTTGTGTGTTTCAGCATTCTGTGGAGGGACAGCAAGAAACTGTATTTGATATATTGCATAGAAATATTGAAAAAAATATCAGTTGCAGCTTCTAACTCGTTACTAGGCCCACATGTTTCTTTTTTCATAAATGTTTAGAGTTTTTCGAGATACAAGTTATGAAATGTTACAAAATTGTTCTAGATTTTGTTTAATTATTACTTACATAAGAACGATTTGGATGACATTAAAATGTTATTCATTATTTATTTAATTACCTGCCAAACCTTGGAATTTGAAAATGTAAAAAGGTGAAAGGGAACCAAACAATTTCAGGTCCCCGCTATAGGTAGAGCATAACTTTCAAGTCCCCTACCGTCTACAACCACAAAAATTTTTGAATCCTCCTGAATTCCTCCAGCCCCCTAAACTTTTATGTGAATGCAGCGTAAAATAAAAAAAAAACCAGGAAGGTAAAATTTAGACTCTTTGACGAGGAGAAAATGATGACGTTTTCACCCTTCCAAACTGTATTCAGTCAGCTAGTTCAGAACAAGTTTGACAACGGCTTCATTTCATGCTCAATTGTTTGTTTGATATCTTAGAAATGGAAATAGTCTGTGACTCCAAACACAGAGCGGAAGGACAAGACGGGGGTCAAACAAGTGGCAATGTCAGTGGTAAAAGGTATAATGATCAGGTAAGTAGGTTATATCCCCGAGCTTGACACAGTTGAAGTTGATCAAATTTAACTCAGCTGGCACGAAAAGGGCGCTACCGGTTGGACAGTTCTGCACTTACTTTGTTACTTAATCACAGACATCACAACTACAAATCATGGCAGTTAGTCAAAATTTAACTTAGCTGTCAAAAAAGTGCGCAACCGTAATTCAGTTCTGAACTTAATTTGTTACTTTATCATAGACATCACAACTACGAATCATGGCAGTTTCTCTGGCATGTGTAAACCAAAAAATAATTTCAGCTGTCACTTTTTATGCCAGGTCAAGCGTTAGATTTTAAACCCTTGTTCTCTTGTTACTATAAACAGCAATCCGAAGATAGCAAGGCTCGCGACAGCCGACTGAATTTCTGCTGGACTTCTGTGCTAATATTGACGTTAGGTCTATTGGCCACTCGCCTTGTTGTCCATGCTTTGTTCATCGTTGTATTCATCGACTGCCTCGGCAATAACGCCTCAACTACACCAAGATGTTTGAGTTTTGACTTGATCCCGAACCGCTTTGTGTTTGAGCCTCTTCTACCACTCGTTTCGGCGATAACAACGATCATATGGCTGGTTGTTTTACAACAACTTCAGACGAAAGAGCCTTCCTATAGTCACATTGGCAAAAAACTTTTAAAGAAACTCTACTTCTGGAAGTATGTTGTAGCTGTAGTAATTGTCTGCGTGTATCATACCTTGGTGGCGATAAACAACATTGGGCTGCCCGGATCGTATTATTACTTCTTTGTGCCGTTCGAAGAAATATGCACTACAACTCTGATGTTAATCACCAACTTTCGGACTGGTCCAACCCCTCAAGATGATGAGAAGTTTCCGTGCATTCAAATGATGTTCAAAGCTGTTCTTACAGTAACTGCAATCGATAACGTCGCTTTGTTCATGACGACTTCTGTATATTTGTCACTACACATACTGACTCTACCTTCTAACCTGACCAGAAGCACGACCATTTATCTCGCCATCAATCTGACACTTCTTGCTGTCAATACAAATTACAGGTAAAACGAATAATTACGAGTCTGTTTCTGTGCAGCGATAAGAATGAACACTGAACTCTTTGAAATGTCTCACAAACACTTGTATTTTAAACAGAAACGTCTAATCGCAACAGGTCATCGTGCTAATATACGTTTTTGTGGAAATATTGTATGTGAAATCTTCATCAACTTTGCAAGGCACACAATGAATTATATTGTCCCTAAATTCCTGTATCGTGATGATATAAAAGCAAACCTGTGCAAATACACATCCTGTTGGACTTACGACTTGTCAGTTTCCGCTTTTTGATGAAGTGTACAAGGGAGCACTTGAAGAGTTGAGAGTGTGCCTTTGGATTAAAACCTGTTAGGAAATTTAATATTATGTCATCATTTGATATGTTGACCGGGAAACGGAAAACAGCTCAATTATTATTACCACAATAACAAGGAAAGTTTATTCCGCCCAACTGCATATTTTTTAATGTAACTATGTAACCATTGGAATTAATCCTAAATGCTGAGAATAGTCAGTTAATTGTAAGGTGTCAGAGACTGAACCGACCCTTGACCAATGTTCAGTTGAGTTCGTGCGTACGATGTACCCATTTCAAAAATGTTAAATATGTGTATGGTGAAGATTTGCGAGTGATATAAAGCCTATTAGCATAAAAGCCGGTGAGGCAAGAATTCTCGAAGAGAAGTGATAGACATTGAGACAGAGATGTATCAAAATATGACACGTCTGCTTATTAAATGATGAGTGACAGCATTCCTGGCTTTACCTAAGAACAATAATTTGTAGTTTTGCTGAATTACACTGAATTTGTCACTTTGGTCAACCTTGACTAGGTTAGCGTACTGACGGCGCATGCTCACCCTGGTACAACCACTATACCGTGGCTCAAAATGACCCTATAAAAATTACAAACTTCCTCAAAAGAGGGATAAAACTGCAGCATGTGTAAATGAATACAGAAAAAAATTGGCCGACTAGCAGGAAATACAATACTCGTTAAAATAAAAACTGCAAAGTTAAAACAAATACAGTAAAATACTAACCGACCAGCGGGAAATAAAACACTTGCAAAGCAGAGACTAAACTGCGCAGACGTTTCGGGTGCAACCCTTCGTCAGTACTAAACCTCGCCAGAGAAACGTGAAAACACAAGAAAGAAAAACAGCCAATCAAACAAGGGAACGATCAAAAACGTTAAAATATGCATTCATACCGGCTGGTGCCTGAGTACCGAGTTTGAAAATAGTGGCTTGTTCGAGTTTATGGCGGGTAGAGTCAGTGGTGGAGATTATAGCAGACACTGCCATGTCAGACCGACCGCGGTGGGGTGGTGTACAAAAATGCCTGGCCACCGGGTATGCGAGCTTGTTGTCGGTCACAGTGCGAAGGTGATCAGCAAAGCGATCGCCAAGGCGACGCTTTGTTTCGCCAATATATAGCATGCTGCAGCGTCTGCATTTGTTGGTTCGACAACCACTAACACAGGAGGATGCGTTAAAGTCAACCACCCGTTCTCAATGCGACCGCATTCCTCTTGTATTAACATACCATCCTTTCAACCATAGAATCCGTAAAATCATCTTTCAGTAGTTTTCCATCTTAACCAACTCCCCCAATAAACAGAATATTTTTTCCGCACCTCCCATCATGACCTTTCGACATGACACGAACATCAAAGACCGGCTGGTGCGTTCCAGTTTCCAATCGCGACTGCGCTACTGGAACATCATCATGCGGCCGTCGAGTGTGTAACACCTGCCCGCATACTTTTACAACAAATTTCATTCAGGGCCCGCGTGGTAGAGTCAATGTTTCCTGCGTGTTCACATGCACGTCGGCTAATATCATCTACTGCATCAAATGCAGACGCTGCAGCATGCTATATATTGGCGAAACAAAGCGTCGCCTTGGCGATCGCTTTGCTGAACACCTTCGCACTGTGACCGACAACAAGCTCGCATACCCGGTGGCCAAGCATTTTGTACACCACCCCACCGCGGTCGGTCTGACACGGCAGTGTCTGCTATAATCTCCACCACTGACTCTACCCGCCATAAAACTCGAACAAGCCACTATTTTCAAACTCGGTACTCAGGCACCAGCCGGTATGAATGCATATTTTAACGCTTTAGATCGTTCCCTTGTTTGATTGGCTGTTTTTCTTTCTTGTGTTTTCACGTTTCTCTAGCGAGGTTTAGTATTGACGAAGGGTTGCACCCGAAACGTCTGCGCAGTTTAGTCTCTGCTTTGCAAGTGTTTTATTTCCCGCTGGTCGGTTAGTATTTTACTGTATTTGTTTTAACTTTGCAGTTTTTATTTTAACGAGTATTGTATTTCAAGATGACCCTATTGTTATTGTCATTGTCATTGTTCATATTTTATTTACTTTAATGATACTGAGATCTGATATTGGACCTGTTTTGATGTCACAATGCCATTTCAAAGTGTGCATCATCAAACGTGTAATTTCGAGAATTCCTCTTTTTCCCATTCAGATGGATTCTGGCCGATTTCTTCCTGGCAAAGACATTCTTGAAGAACAAGAATTGTCGTATTTTGCGTGACGTGGGTGACAATGACGAGGCATGTGTCGACGATAACGATGAAAGAAGTCAACCTGTATGAAGCACTGAGATGATTACCGAAATGAAATGACAAGGAAATAATTGTTCCTCTGCACTGCGCTCTTAATCAGTTCCTTTGTTTTTATGTCTTTTGTCAAAACCCTAGACTTTAACTTCATGAAATAGTGTAATGCTTTAAATCAATAAAGCATCAACTCATGCACATATACGGATGCACGTGATTTGCTACAGCTGTGCGATTCTTGTCAATGATTTCTCTGACGTGCTGAGCTTTGAGCATGTACCTGAAAAGGTGTGATTTTCACCTGTCCGAGTCTTGTACCTTTAAACGGACATATATATATAAACGTAGGAAAATTACATCTGTGCATTCAGAAATTGCACGCAATAAGTAACTCTTTTAAATGTCTACCATTTTTAATGTTTATGAGTAGCTAGCTGTATATCTTGATAGGAGCACATTTTTATTCTTCTTTCTACAGAAATTGAATAATAGAAAAAAAAACATTAAAACTTACATGTTATCGGCTTAAGGAGGTACGTTTCCCGACATCTACTCCTGATATCATCTCACATTTTTGATATTAATGGTATTTCTTTTCGCAGCTTGTTAGCATGTATTCGCACATATCTTTACAGCTCTGAAATAAAGGCAAATATTGGTCAATGAATATCAACAGTTTCAGTTCATCATTGCTTTGCGCCTTCGAATCATTTACAGCATGCAGCTGACGCCACTCTAAATCATAAAAGGCGACCCCCTCGATCCCCGATAATGATGATGATGATGATGATGATGATGATGATGATGATGATAAAATAGTTCTTCCCAGCGCATTATACTCAAAGTCTCTGTGTGCTTTACAAAATCAGTTAAAATACACGAACACTTAATAAAAAAGTTCTGTATAAAAATTTTAAAATCATTAAAATTAGTAAAAAGAAAAGATTTAAGTGAGTTTAAAAGATGAAATTGATATTATGTTACAAGTATTTTGAAAAACTGTTCCAATTACGATTTTCCCTTTTATGAATAATTCACAAGAGTGGAAATTTTTGTCGTTCCTGTATAAAAATACAAAGGTTGTTTTGCTGCGTTAAAAGTTCTTAAGCTTAGCGTCCAGTAGTGTATCTTGCTGTCCTTAGAAAATCACAACGTTAGGAATATTACCTGTTTTACAAGACTGAAAGAATATGTACTTCAGCATCTTCAAAATTTGTTGCTTCTAGCTGAGAAGATCGTTGTAAGTTTAGGACTTTTTTTTGAAAATCGACAATTTTAAGGCGTAGCTTGTTTTGTGTTTCTCACTTTTCAATGACCTCGTGTGACTGGGGAAAAAGTATAGTGAAAATTGTTCATTGATTTGCCTTGTTGCCGAAAAAATATTCAAATAATTCTTGAAAATGATTATTTTTATTTCTGAAACAAAGGCACGGGAGTTCTCGGCGTTCTCGGAATACGAGACCAAAATAGGGAATTTCTTTCATCGGACGGGGGCGATTCTTTTCGTATCGGCAAACCACTTAAATATGTTACATGTATTTTGAGAAGCTTGAGCAGTTTCAATTACGATTTTCCTTTTTATAAATAAGTCACAAGGCTGGAAGACTTCGTCTTTTCCTGTATAAACGTTCGAAGGTGTCAATGTTCTAAATTTTCTCCTTGTCCAGAATAAGTGAACCGCTGGCTCGTGCGTACAGGAGTTTGCTTAGGACACTGAAAGACAAACGCTGGTCAGAATTCCATTTCATCGGAAAATTACTGTACATATTTTCAAGGGGTTCATTATCGTGAGCATCGACTAATAGGACTAAATTGGAAACAAAGGTGGCACTGGAAATTATAAAATCACCACCCGTGCTCAGGCGAACAAAAACATAATCTCGTTTAGAGTGTGTCGCTGCACCTCTTTGGCAACGCAATATACCCCTTCCTGACTTCAGAATCTCGAAACTTCCGAAACCCTGTTTTACTATTCGTTGCCTGTGCGTCTCGCTCAGTTCGACCACTGCAGAGGTCAAGCCGGAATTAGGAGTAGTTCACCGAACCATATACCCTGAACGATTGGGTATGAGGGTCATGACAGGACGAAGCCGATACGAACGCTATAATATTCTGGTTGTAAAATCCAAAAATGATACTGACGCTGACCAGACTTACTCATAGTACATGTCTAAGAATACTTGCAATGTCGTCACATTTCGTTATCTAGGGCGTTAAAGCTATAAAGCAGTTCTGTGAAATATGTCCGTAAAGTCGTCAGTCATCCAATTTAGTAGATGTAACAGATGACGAGCTGGACGGGGTGCATTATCAAGTGACAGTATCCGAGAAAAATGTGCCTTCCCAAATTTCTATGGAGGAGTGAAAAAGGGATAAAGTAATGGTTTTGGTTGTTTTGTAAGTTATTCGGTTTTATTAGATTTTGCGAAGTTTACATAAGTAAAAGCGGTCACAGATGAAAAGGTTACCTTATAAATCAACCTGTCACTTTTTTAGTTACTTTATATTGGATTTGTCAAATATCGCACCGATGTTTACTCTTTCTGTAGCTCTGCATAATAGACGTTTCACTTGGTAGAGTACTTGTCGTCAGGTTATTGTGTTTTCCACGAAGAGAGTAATTTCTCTACCTGTCATGGCCGAAACAGAACCACAAGAAGGTAAAATTTTCAGAAATATTACAGTTACCTCCATGAACCGTCTTCAATCACCTACGATATTTGGTTTTTACAAAGACTTCATTTATAAAGGTCTTTGCGAACGCCTCAATAACGTGGAAACTGTATCTTTGATCTTGCTGTAGATATACCAGTTGTCCAAAATGAGACCAAAATTGAGAGGTATGTCACGTAGAAACGTCAGTCAGAGATCACGGATCAGATTCTATGGTTTGTAACATTTTGTCATCTATGGCGTTAACAAGGTATAGTAGTTATATAAAGCATGTCTGTTACCAAAATGGCGCCATAACTTGTTTGTACAAGGTCAAGATTCTACCAATTAAATCGGTTCAAGAGATGGCGAGCGTGTCGGAGGATACATTACTTTTCTAAATTTCTACCGAAATAAAGGCAATGGAAAGACAAAAGAGACAGGAAAGGAAGTAATTTTGATGCAATGTAAAAGTCATGGTTTCGTTTTGTATGTTTTTCGGTTTTAATAGATTTTGCGAAGTGAAATAAGTAAAAGAGGCCACGGATTAAAAGGTTGCCATATAAATCAAGTTGTCACTTTTATAGTTACTTTATTGGATTTGTCGTATATCGCACGGATCTTGACACACTCTTTCTGTAGCTCTGCATAATACACTGTTAACTTGGTGGATAAAATAATCGCAATCATACCAATCCATAATCCGGATGTTAGAACAGATATTCAGATATATTGACTAATATGGAAATTGAAGTGATAATGGAGACTAACAGACACCACTTGCGTCAAAGCTCATAAGGCATCATTAATCAAAACAAGATTTAAGATTGTTTATGGTATTAATAAAGTAACAAGCTGTACACAGGTAAGCAAATAGAATATTTATGTCATCATGTATACTCCCATAAATACTTTTTTCTGCACTGGAATCCTCAAAACTGTTCGAAATCTGTGCCACATTTGCGCAGTTCATTGTGTACTTATAGAGCGATGAGCATTGAGAGTGTTGCCTTAGCTGTCTGTAAGCAGTGACTGTTTACATACAGTGAAGGCAAAACTGTGAACTTGCATTGTTGTAAACATTGTATGCAGAATTTCTGTAGAGTAAGTTATATGGCGGCTAGGTTGGAATGTCTGTTTTGTCGCAATTTTTCATGTCCGGAGCCATAAAACAATTCCTGAATTGATTTCTTTAAAAAATTAGTGCGATGACGTTTTCGTACTCTGTCCGATATATGCGTGCTGATTTATTTGTAATACACCAGAATACGGCCAGGTTTGTTTGCAAGTTATACTGTGACTTCACGTATTGTTATTACATTATAGTACACCGTATTCACTTTCATTCGGTTACATTTAATCCTGTTACAGCTTAATGTGTGGCGAAAATTACAAGTGACTATGTGTCTGTTTATGTGTGTTTTTGCCCCTGTTGTTTTTATTTTAGTCTGTATGTACCTATATGGACGTTTGGAAGTTGAATATCAAGAAAAACTTTAATTGTTATTGTTACAAACTCTAGATCAATGGAAATATTGATAAATAAATACTGACTTTATCTGATCATTGATTTACGCCATCCAATCGCTTGCAACTTGACAAGAAATACAAATTATTTGATGAAGAAGAGTAATGGTATGAGCGATGCTAATACGGATTTTATATCGACAAAGTTGAATACATACAGCACGCTATTTTATAAGGGATTGTACCATTAAGATCCGATGACTGAATTTTCGATATTATGCAGACACTATGTTTCAAACAAATAGAGTAATCTTGCAATTGAGAGTATATCACAATTTGCAGGAAAAATTGGCCGTCCATAGACTGCTTCGTTTTCATCATAATGCTTTATCCGAGACCTCGATTTGGAAAGTCTTGGGGTTTTTAAATGTCCGATTGGACATTCATACTAATGTTGTGCTAATTCTACTTCAAGGTATGCGGACAGGGTTTTCCACGTGGTTTTATTGCCACCCAATATTATATACAATAATAAAAGCGTCCGATAAGGCTTGCATACTATAACAATTAAGCAAACATGCATATGTCCCTGATCTACAAGCTTTGAATTGGGAGTTAGCTTTATGAATCATCTGCTAACGTTGTGATGTACCTCAATATAATAAATTAACGTTAAAAATTGAACAGTACAACAGTGTGTGACAACCTTTTAAAGTAAAGTAAAATATAATCACATTCTCCACAGTAACATTAACAGATTTGTACGACACATGGCTTGAAAAACGCAATTGTAACCCAAGGTCACAGATCGTGTACCACGAGAAATGTTAAGTTGCGCATTAATTAAATGTTAATGTTACACTTTAGGTTCGTGCAAGACTGATTTAATATAACTGGCGTCTACTTCATACTCTCATCGTAGGCCTTCAAAATTTATCATTTGTCGTTAGGGAACGATCAACTGCTTGCAAGGCCATGATTCGAAAAAGGAAGGTAAAATTATGTTCCTCTTCACAGGGAATATTTTGAATCATTCAGAGTGTATTTGCTCGGCGTGGGTGAAAACTGCTAAACAATGTTGACTTTAATTTATGTTTGTACGTTAGAAACACAAACACTATCTTTCCGATTCACTTTTGACTCTTAACATGAGTATTGGGCGCTTCATACATGCTTGTCAATGTTTACAATGGATGTAGCGAAGCATTAAAGTTCTGGTTTGTGATCTTTCGTGTGGCAGCTAACATACTTTGGAACGATATGTATTTCATGTTTTATTCATGGCGTAAAATGAAAAAACAGGAAGGTAAAATTTAGACTCTTCCACAAAGAGAAACTGATGAAGTGTTCACCCTTTCAAATTTTATTCAGCCAAGTGATTCAGAATGAGTTTAGCAAACGGCTTTATTGCATGCTCAATTGTTTGTTTGATATCATAGAAATGGCAATGGTCAGTGACTCCGAAAACACAACGGAGATCAATGAAGTGGCAGAGTTAGTGATAAAAGGTCACGTTATCAGGTAAATAGGTTTTATCCGCGAGCTTCACTTTTGAAGTTTAACAACTTAGCTGTCATAAAAAGGGCGCCACCATCGGTCAGTTCTGTATTTACTTTATTGCTTTATCATAGACATAACAATTACGCATTATAGCAGTTTCTACAGAATGTGCATTAATTATTTAAGAAGGATTGTATTTAATCACTTATTCTTCGATGATTTCTACTGCACATTAATTATAGTTCATTTCTTCTCGAAATCAATGCAATAAATTTTCACATCATTCACGGCCAGTGCTGATTTCCCAAAGTTCTGTGTGCCACTAAAATAAATAGTATAAATAGATAATTCAATAAAGAATGAATGAACATAGGAAACAATGAATAGACGCGCGGATAGATGGAGGGTCAAACGGATGGACGAACTTATGAATGAATGGATTGATGGATGGATGGATAGATAGATGGATTGGTGGGTGGGTGGGTTGGTGGATGGATATTAGGTAAACGAATGGATGAATGAACAGATAGGTGGATAAATGGAGGGTCAAACGGATGGACGAACTTATGAGTGAATGAATGAATGAATGAATGATGAATGAATAAATGAATAAATGAATGAATGAATGAATGAATGAATGAATGAATGAATGAATGAATGGACGGGTGGATGGATGGATGGATGGATGGATGAACGAGTTGACGAATTAGTTTGCCTGCCAAATGAGTTAAGCATTTTCGAACACCACAATTAATGGTAACTTTCAATCCTAAATCTCGAAATAATTTCAAGCGTTACTATTTTCTATAAGGCTAAGAATGAGTTTTCAAACCTTTGTTCTTTTACAACTGTAAATAGCGATCAGAAGATTCGGAACCACCGACTGAAGTTCTGCTGGACACCTGTACTTATATTAACGGTAGCTCTATGAAACACTCGCCTTGTTCTCCATGCATTGTTTATCGTTGTATTCATCGACTGCCTGGGCAATAACGCCTCACCTACGCCAAGATGTTTGAAGTTTGACTTAATACCGAACCGTTTTGCTGTTTGTTCTACAACAACTTCAGACGAAAGAGCCTACTTATAGTCACATTGGCAAAAAACTTTTAAAGAAACTACTTCTGGAAGTATGTAGTAGTTGTAGAAATTGTCTGCGTGTATCATACCCTGGTGGCGATAAACAACATTGGGCTGCCCGGATCATATTATTACTTCTTTGTGCCGTTTGAAGAAATCAGCACTACAGTACTTTTGTTAATCTCCAACTTTCGGACAGGACCCACTGATCAAGATGATAAGAAGTTTAAGCGCATTCGGAAGATGTAAAAAGCCGTTCTTCTTGTAACTGCAATCGAGAATGTTAATTTGTTCATGGTGATTTCATTTGCTTCTACAAATACTGACTCTACCCTCTCATATGACCAGAAGTACTACCATTCATCTCGCAATCAATCTGACTGTTCTTGCCGTCAATGCAAATTACAGGTAAGACTGTTACAAGCTTCACACACTCTCGTGGTAACTATTTCGTGAGCATTGCAACTGTGTTCGGCTTGCCTGTCGTATATGGTAACCTCGAGCGAGTAAATAAAAATACAAACAATCAACCGAACCCATCGCTAATGATTGAAATTGTGCAATTTTCAAAGGAATATAAACATCTCCGAAGATGTGATCGTATTGTTTTGGTAAGCAAAATGCAGAAAGATACAGCTAACCGGATTTACTCACATTTGCTAACTTTGGGCCAATTTATAGTTTAGACTTCTCGCATTTTTACATGGATTTCTTGTCAGTCAAAATCAAACCATGTCTGTGCGAACCATTTACAACCATTTTCAGTAATAGAGCGCGAAGCCACTGCAGTGAACTGCAATAAAACTGCTCACACTAATTAGTTTCAGCTGTAGCCAGCTGGCAAAGTCGACAACATTGTATGTCCAATGCAGACAGTTTGTCTGGGGAAGTTGAAATAAAAAAGATTTGTACATGGACCAGTGCATGGTAATGTTACATTGTATCTTAATCTTGAGCACAGGGTGCCAATCGTAAACTCTCATTTACAACTCGAGCCTCAGACAGACCTAGTTTTGCCTTTGTACAAGCAGACTTTTTGGTCTTTATCAAGTAGCCTTGTTCAACACCAAAGTGGCCACGGCTACAGCTGAAACTAATTAGTGTAAGCAGTTTTATTGCAGTTCACTGCTGTGGCTTCGCGCTCTATTACTGAAAATGGTTTTAATACCTCAACAAGCGAGTGAAGACGACGGCTATTCAGAAATAAATGCTCCACGACTTACAAACACAGAGTAGTGTAAATGTGGCAACTGCAGTATTACAGTATGTCAAATTGGCTGAGTAAGAAAGCATGTCCGAGCCTAGACTCCATTGAGTACTCCGGGAGGCATACTCCAGGTATGGGAAACAACCGAATCGCACCTCACAGACATTCAAAAACAGGATATGTTTCGATATCCAATTGTTGTGAAAATCGAATAATTTGATGTAATTATATTTGAATTACATGTTCCGCACCCGACTTTAAAAATTTCAGTTCATAGATCTCGACGATTTCTTTGTATGACCAAATCTTGTGTGCAAGAAGTATCCAATACCAGTTACGTCTATTTCAACTTATTAAAGGATCGAATCGTACTTGAACGGGAGCCTCCAGCCAGGCTTTGTAGTTTTCATTTTATACACGTAGATGTAGATTCCGTGTGTATAAGCGTGTTTCATATGAAGTGATTTAATCGCTCTTGAACAAGAGGTTCTGAAAACGGACGTTTTAGTTTTCATTTTGATAGATGTGAATTTCATGCGTACCTATTTGATATTGAACTATCGAACTGTACTTGACCGAAAGCTTGTTCTGAATCTAAACTTTTCAGGCTTCGTTGTAAAGGAAGATGTGACTTCTAACATGCATGTGAGTTATATTTTTCGTTTTGGCAATGAAAATATTCATTTATTAATATTGACTTTCCATTTATGAATGAAATTTGAATTGAAAGTTGATAACAGGAATTACGTCCAAAAACACAGTTACGATTAACAAACAATGAAATTAGCGTCATGTATACTACAAGTATGCAAGCAGTAAACAAAAACAAACATGTAAACAAACAAACAAAGAATCAAATACTTCATATATGGCAAGTAAAACTCTATAAGCGAAAGTATTTTCGCATTTCATGATATACAGGGCGGGATTTAACAAACCATAACTGGTAAACAGGTTATGACCACTAGTTGTGATGCAAAACTTTGCCTAACATAGTCCCGTGTATGTGATAAAATGCGCCAGTTTGCCTGACCGGATACTGAGACATTAAAACACTTGAATGTGGTTGACAGTGATACGCAGAAAAGGCCAAAACTCAAAAACGAGAGGTGTGTGCCGATTCCTCGTATGATTTGGAATTATTTTGGATTGCGTTGAGTCGTAAAATTTGACGAACTTGCGAAGTCGATCATCTGAAATTTGAGTCATAATCTTAATTACCATAAAATGCACAGTATCAACGCAAAATGATTGAGTACTGACTTTGAGCTTCTCCCGTTTATTCGCCTCGCGTACCAGCTAGGGATCAGAAACTTCGTCATCCATGAGTTGATATTACCAATCAAACAACGTAAATGTTATATAAGGCTCGGGTGTGGCGAGAAAAAAAATCTCGGTTATTGAACCGATTTGGCTGTGCGGTTTTGATTGCAGTTTCTTTCCTTGGCGACTTGTTGCCATACTTGTGAGTTCGAATCCGATCGGAAATCTACCGATCAGAATTGAACAGCACAACAGTTTGTGACAACCTTTTAAAATAAAATAAATTAAAATTCTTCCCAGTAACGTCATCAAATATGTAGGACACATGGCTTGCAAAGCGCAATGGTACTTTCCAAGGTCATCGATCGAATACCACCAGTAATAGCAAACTGAGCATCAATAAAATGTAAATATTTTTGTTCGTACAGCTCTCAGTTAACTGGCGTCCACTTCATACTCTCATCGTAAGCGTTCAAAGGTTATCATTTGTTTAAGGAAGAGGTCAACAATTTGCCCTAGCGCGGTCATGACAGAAAAAAGGACGGTACAATTCATGTTCTTTTTCACAGGAAACCTTTTGAATCATTCAGTGTATTTTGCTCTGCATTGGTGCAAACTACTAAACAATGTCCTCCTTGTATCAGCATGTATCAGCAAATGTATTTACAGCTCTTAAATAAAGGCAAATATTGGTCAATGAATATATCAACAGTTTCAGTTCATCATTGCTGTGCGGTTTCGAATCATTTACAGCAGGCAACTGACGTCACTCTAAATCAAAAAGGCGATCCCCCTCTTTGTTTGATGACTTTGTTGAAGGAAGGTCTGACCTCAGCGATTTTCCTTCAGTAATAGTCGCGCCAGCGGCTTACTGACTACGCATGCGCATATTTATAATATACTATGCGAGTAACCGGAAGTGTACCCTTCTTTCATGGGCGCCGCCATGTTTTTTTTTTGAGTACTCGTAAATAAACAAATACGAAACAAATTACTATTATATAACATGCCATTTATAAAATATACTTCTTTTATTAGCCATAAATGTTATTATGCACCTTGTCGCCGATACAAAATATCGTTTATGTAGATAAAGGGAGAAAACTGTCGTGCATATGAACGGGGGCATACGCAAAGAATGCTGGGAT
>LD354468.1:132216-145614 GCA_001465055.1 Ptychodera flava
AGACAAGTCTTGCTCTGGTGTAACCTTGATTTAACAGTTTGTAAGAGAGATGGCCATGTCTCTCTACAAAATCACCATATGAACTGCATGCTCTTGCATATCGAATGCTGGGAAATGTATGCCCCATAAGCAGGTGAGAGTGGAATATTACTGATGAGGTGTGGAAAATTGATTATACTAAAGTTGAAATCATCTTTCTTGTCATATAGTCTAGTAGAAAGGTGACCATTAGAGTCAAATTCAAGTAAAATGTCCAGATATGAAGCAGAAGAGGCCGTTTCTGTAGTTTCTTTAATCTCCAATTCTGGAGGATAAATCATAGCGAGATATTTACTGAATTCAGAGTTATTCAATGAAATAACATCGTCTATGTATCTAAATGTAAGGTTGAAAGTACGAGCTACAGAGACCTGTTTCTGCTTGATAAGGTTCTGGATAAATTCTGCCTCGTATGAGAACAGAAATAAGTCGGCAAGTAAGGGAGCACAGTTAGTGCCCATGGGAATTCCTATACACTGTTTGTAAATGTGTCCTCCAAATTCAACAAATATGTTGTCAATGAGGAAATCAAGCATACTGATAATGTCTTGCTCGGTATAAAACACTTTAGTGTTAGTAATATTTTTAACAAAATATGTAGAATTATACCCTAATACCACATATTTGTAACGGCGTGAACCGTTTTTGTAGAAAAATGCTTGGTTGATGAGGTTTTTCAAGCGTTCTTTCAATTTATCATGTGGTATTGTGGTATACAATGTGGAAAAATTGAAAGTTTTAATAGATGTTATTTTTGAAACAGATCTTGATTTCAAATTTTCCAAGAGTTCCTTCGAATTTTTTAATATCCACATTTGATTTATACCACTCCGAGAAAAGACAACATCACAGTATGCTTGAAGTCCTCGTTGAACAGTACAAAGAACAGAAGTCAGTATCTTCGATAACTCTGTTGTTGAACATTTTGAAGATCCTGCGATAAACCTAGCTTTGTAAGGTGTTTTGTGGAGCTTTGGTATCCAATATAAGCTAGGCAACTTATTATGGTCATCCTTTGTTGTAATATTAAAATTATCCATGAATGACTTAGGGTTTGCCAAAACCATAGGGCTCATTTGCATATTTAATGAACTTTGTAATAAGTGATATTACTCTAAAATTACAACGTTAAATTTTAAGAAACGTGCTACAAATGTGGATCTGATGGATATCTAATTGTCCCATGAAGCATTGAGCAGTGTCAAGTTAATTAACAGCTCATAAAGTTTTGTAATTAGTGATTAAACTCTGATAGTACTGTGCGAAGTTGATAAAACCTGCTACATATAGTGATATAACAGATATCCTATTGTTCTGTGAAGCGTACTACTATTAATGAACCTGTTGTAATGCACCTGAGCATATTCAGTTCACATCTGGTTTCTCCTTATGTTGGTTTATTATTTTCAAAGTGTTAAGTCATGTTCTTCAATGTGTAGAGACGCTGAATTGGCTGTTATCGCTCATGCCTCTCTCAGGTTCCATGTAGAATTGTGGGAATTATTATGGAGGCACTTTAACTGTGTGTACAATGATGATACTTAATACTCAATACCAGCGCACTATAACCCCTGCTAAATTAGCGTTTTGATGGAGGTAATCGTTTGAATATTGGTGGAGTTAATAGATTTATTTATTGTGTAGATAGCAAGTATAGACAAGTATGCATGTGCCCATATTCTGCCAAGGCCATCAGACTATCCTGTGATGCAATGCCGTCGACAATTAACGACTTGCATGTCATAAGTCGAGTACACAAAATCTCTGAACAATCGACCGAATCAATGGCCAAGGATTGCAGTAGCGACTTATCAAAGACAATAGAGCAGTAATCAAAACACCTCTCTTCGAATATTTAATGGTATTTTTTGTGAGGATCATGCAAATAGATACAGCTTACATTCGCTAAAGGTTGACGCTCATGTAATATGTTTAGTATTCCTTTACACATTGAGTAGACTTTCAGTCAGCAGAGTTTTCCTCACCGGCAGCTAAAAGACAGCATGGACATACGCTTGAAATGGTCCAATTAACATTTGTATTTCCTTTTTGAATCACATTGCAGATACTTCAATGATGAACAACTTTCAAGTTGCTGAGTCATCAAATCAAAATGGCGATCAAGACGACGGTAAAGTAAGTAGCCACCAATACAATGTCTTGATTCTTTGAGCAGAACAGTTGTAGAAATTGAAAATGAATAAACTCATTAATAGTACTGGTGGACAATTGTTGAACTTTTGATCTTCATCAGACGGTAGTTTCGACGTTGAACATTCACATAAGCAGCAAGTAGAAACGTTTACATTATAGCCAGTCTTACTGCGAATGTTACAATTAGTGGCGCGTGAACATTACAAAACCTGAACGACGGGGATATGGTGTGCATTCATTTATTTTAGATTATGAACGGGCCCTATTGTTAACTGATTTCTGTTACTTGTAACCATGAATATAGTCAGGATTTCAGACCCACTTTGGCTGGTACAATATCTCCACTTACGGATTGTGTTTTGCTAAATTAAATGCACGAGAAGCATTTTCAAAGTCAAGAGACATTTAGTACGACTGGTGAATTCATGATTGAGGACTATTCCGACAAAATGGTTTCGTTCGTCTTTCCCGTCATAAATATTTAGAGGCTTCATTCCTTACAACATTTTTGCTTTTTCAATACAGAAATGCAGAGGGAGTTGCAGGATATACTTGCCTGTCGTCATTATTCTCACAATCGGCCTGCTACTAGCTCGCCTCTCCTTTTTGGGTTTGTTCACCGCTGTATTTATCGACTGTCTTGGTAACTTCTCCACCACCTCAACTTGTGAAACATTCGATCGAATTCCGAATCGTCAAGTCTTTGAACCACTCCTGCCGATCACATCAATAATCACTTCAGTCATATGGCTGATTGTTCTTCAACGGCTCCACACCAACGATCGTAAACTTACCTATCGTCACACTTTTGAAAAACTTCTGAAGAAGCTGTACTTTTGGAAGTATGTGTTCATGATCGCAATCGTCATTGTCTACCACTACACGGTATTCATTCAGACTGTTGGACTGCCCGGATCATATGTATATATCTTTTTTCCTATCGAGGAAATCTTCTCTGCGGTGCTTATGTTTGTCACCAACTTTCGAGGAAGTCCTCGGCCTCCCTTTGTCGATAAAAAGAAACGTAAACGGTTTCGAAGGATATATAAAGGTGTGCTGGCAGTTACAGCAATCGAAAATACCGTCATAGCCATGATAACAACGGTTTACCTGTCATTGAAGGTGCTGACTCTCCCGTCAGAGTTTACAGGTCGTCATAACGTCTATCAAGCCATTAACTTGACATTCTTTGCAGTCAACGCACACTACAGGTACGAAGAATGTCCATATTAATATTTTCACACACTCACGCACTTACACACACACACATACATATACATACATACATACATACATACATACATACATACATACATACATACATACATACATACATATATATATATATATATATATATATATATATATATATATATATATATATATATATACTTCATTAGTCTGATGAATGCAGGATTTTGTTTTGTACTCGAATTTATATATATATATATATATATATATATATATATATATATATATATATATATATATATTTATATTTTCAAATTACTTCAGGTATAAAAAAATAATATCTGTTACTTGAGTTAATTCACAACTGAAAATATCCTCAGCGCTACACTCTAATTTATATGGTTGGGATGTACCATTATATTGTGTTTCTTGGTGGTGTCGAAATATGATTAATGATATTTGTTTCGGTGGCGACAGTTTGAAACAAACTCAGAGCGTGTGTTTTATAGCGTAGATTTGTCAGTATTGATAATGTGAAGCTTTTTGATATAGAAAGATTACACCAAATCGGATTTGTTTTTACTATTTATATCCGATTCGCTCTACTTTAGGATTGAACAGTGTGATTTCCCACAAGGACCTCTGTAGACTTTGATACACGCACACACACACGCGCGCGCGCGCGCAATCGTGTAGAGTGGATATAGCGCTGAGGATATTTTCAGCTCTGACTTAACTCAAGTAACAGATATTATATATATATATATATATATATATATATATATATATATATATATATATATATATATATATTCACTGGTTGAAGTATAATTTAATTTTAATACTCTACGAAAGAAAACTTGTCATTTATAGGTCTTATTTTCACAAACGAAATTTTAAGAATGGCTTTAGAGTAAAGGAAACTAGCTCAAAATTGGCCTCAAGCATTGTTGATATGGAAAGAAATAAAATGGTATACTCAAACAGCTATTATCCCGAACGATGACGTGAACGTTTTTGTAGCACAGTCGTTATGGTTCCACATGCAACTCTTTTATCTTCGTATAACACTTAACATGTGTGACTCAGTGCAAAAGCTATATATTGCTAAATGTAAGAGGCAGCAGTAAAGAAGTACAAAAAGAGGAAATATCTGCCGGTAGGAAGTAGTAGATACATTTAAGAGTACATGTCCATTTAGCTTTGGGGTTCCCTCTTTTCGTAGACATACATGCACACATACACGCGTATTGTATGATATCAGTCTATATATCAAACTGTAGTTGTATCTTTCTTTACTTGGTTATCTTTTTGTAATTTTTACATAGTGCACTTTTTTTCTGTCTTTTAGATTTAGCATCGCTCATTATTTCCTGGCGAAGGTCTTCTTGAAGAACATGAGTTATCGTATACTGACTGATGTTGGCGACAAGAAACTCTCTTGCGAAGAAGCTTCCTGCCAATGTAATTTAACACCATCGTCATGAAATGACTATTGCACACTTGCAATGCCAAAAATTATCAACCAAGATTATTCTCCATTCTTGAACATAAGTTTTTAGCCAATTTTTCACCTGCCAGGTTTTGAAATTTTTGAAAAATGATGTGTTAGGATGAAAAACAGAAATTCGAAATAGTCTAATAGTCATAAAAATTAGCAGGAAACTGGTTTTACTCTGACATTGACAAGTTTATCACTGATAGCCTAGAAAATTATGACATACTGTAATTTTCGATAATGTATTCATTAATTGTGAAATTTGTTCAAAGTATTCGGCTTGCAAACTCAACGGATCGCTTACAGTACATAAAGTCACAAAATTCAGGAGGGAATTCTAGTTCGGACTAGCAATTGTTTTACGGTAGAACGCTAGTCGATGAGAGATATTCGGTCTTTGAAACTGTATCTATTCTAGTCTGGTCCACTACTTAGTTTTCATTTTACATCTCTAGGCGCAAGAAAAGTTTTCACACGTCTTAGCTCTTAAAAAGTCGAAAATTTTATATTTTCTCCACATAGTTAACACCGGGAAGGCAGCCATTTTGAATTTCAAATAGCGGGAAATCTTACACAATTGTCTCTCTATTACCAAATTTAGAACGATGTCACTTAATTTCACTCTTGTTTGGTAAAAGAATGGTCGAATGTTTCAGTAAGAAAAGTTTGAACAAAAGTTGAAATCTTTCACTTCCGAGACCCACACAATCTCAAACAAGAACGTTGGATATTATAGACATATAGACTATATTTAAAGCTTAAATACTGGCATTTAAGCATAATTGGGGAAATTGAATTTTAAATACGAATTAGAATTATAGGAAATACATTAAAACTTATATTCTATTGGTTTGTGAGGTACTTTTCTGGGCGTTTTCTTCTGAAACCATCCAACATGTATGAAAGCTAATTTATTCTTTTTGTTATTGATTATGCACATGTATCCCTGCTTGTCGTTATGGCTCTTATAGCTTTAGGAAAAAAGGCAAATATTTGTCAATAAATATCAACATTTTCAAGTCATCATGGCTTTGCGCCTTCGCATCGTCTGCAACCGGGCAGAAAATACAAAGTCTGTTTCAGATGCAGCTAACGACACTCTAAATAAAAATGTGCTTTGCTTCTGTGTGTGATACCTTTGATGAAGGAATGTATTCTGACCTGCGATTTTCTGTCTGTGAAAATGTCAGAGCTGTTTTTGTCTCGTGATAAAGTTATTGAGATAAGCTACCAGGGTACAACTTGCTGTATTTAGAAAGTTATTACTTAAAATTAATGTAAACTGTTTTGTAAAAGTTGGAAGATTATGTACCTTAGGATCTTCAACATTTACTGTCTCTGGCTTAGTAGATCTTTTATATTTGTAGACTGTTTATTATTCTTGTAAGTGAAATAAAATGCTCCAATTTACTTCGCAGTGAAATATTTAGATTTCAAAGCAAAGGTACCTCTGTCCTCAGCAAGGCACACTTGACCAAAATGGGGAATTTCTTCAGACGGGCGATACTTTTCGTATCAGGAGACCACCTCAATATGTCACGTCTATTTTGACAAGCTGTTCCGATTACGATTTTCCCCACTTATAAAGAGGTTTCCTGTACAGCAGACTTTGTCGTTCCTGTCTAAGCGTTTGAAGAATAATGTCAATGTTATAATTTCTCAACATGACCATGCAGCTAAAATACAGTCTTCTTATAAGGAGAAGCTGCTTCATATTATTTTATCAGAAGATATCGCCAAACAACTTGCAAAGAAAGCGATGACAAACCTTTAAGAGCCATCGGTAAACATACCTTCAAAATTGTTGGAGAACATGTGGGTACAGTTGCCTAAATATGCAGATGTCAATAAGGTGGAACATAATTATTCTGTCAATAGTTGTATCAATATGGGGAGTCATATGATATGTTGCAGCTTTCCCATTTTTGGTATGTTTGTTCTTATCTTCAAAGTTCTCCTTACATTCAGAACACTGTGATAATTCAATCTAAAAGAGAATTTAATGTTGAATATACGTAGAACCAATCGGATGTTAATGTGACTAATGTTTCTCCTACCGAATATTGAACGCACATTTCAGTCACCATCGCACATTACTAGCTTTAAGTCCCTTCTTCAAATTGCACGACGCTCGTTTCACATTGTATTCGCTCACATGTTAACAAACATTGAGCTAATGCCGCTGCAATGTCCGTCTGTCTGTCTTTCTCTCTGTCTTTCTGCGATATCTCGAAAACAGCTTATCGAATCAAAATCAAATCAGGTGCATAGATTCTTTTTACAAATTGCAAGAACTACTGAGGTTTAGGTGGGCGTTGCTCGTAAATTTTAATCTAATTTGCATAATTAATGATTGTAGAAAAAATTGATACACATTGATAACACATGCATACTATGTGATGAGAATTGCTGTAAATGGTAATCACATTATGATGTGTCAGTGGTGAAAGATACCAGGGGATGACACGTAAGTAAGTTGCTAATTTGAATATTTAATTATTTTTTATAATTAAGGATATATCTTAATTGACATGATCCAAGCTGACGAAACTTTTCATGTACATTGAAAATACTATGATATAATATTTTTGAAGGTCATTTCACATTTGTACTTCAGCTAATTATTAATTTGCATATTTAACAAACGTTCCTAATTACAGAAATGTATCTGGATTGACTCCATAAAAACTGGTAAAACTTGCTATGTACATTGAAGATACTATAATATGAAAAAATTGAAAGTCATTTAGCATTTTCATTTCAGAAAATGTCTAATTTGCATATTTAACGAACTTTTCTTAATTAGTGATATAAATCTGCATTGTATTGATCAACTTTTACGAAACTTGCTGTGTACAATGAAGATACTATGGTATAACAAATATACAAGTTGTATAGCTTTTTGAGATCATCTTATTGCTAACTTGCATATTTCACGAACTTTCCTAATTAGGGATATGTCTCTGAATTGGCACGATCAAAGTTGATGAAACTTGCAGTGTACATTGAAGACACTATGATGTAAAAGTTTTGAAAGTTACTTCGCATAATTGTAACAGCTAATTACTAATTTCAACTATTACTAATATTCATATTTAATGAGCTTTGTCATGAGAAATATATCTTTAACTTGATCGAAAGTGACAAAACTCGTTATGAATATGGAGATACTACAATATATTATTCATGAAAGTTGTGTTAACATGTTTAGATGAGCCAATAACTTACTTGCATACCTGATGAACTGTCATGGTCAGGGATAAATATCTGAATAGACTTGACCAAAGCTGACAAAGCATGTATTTTCATCGAATATACTATGACAAAATATTACTGAAAGTTGCTTAGCATTTTTACATTAGCTACTTACCAATTTGCAAATTGAACTAATTTTCCAAATTAAGGACCTACGACTGGAAGGACATTACCGGCGTCTTAGAAACCTATTATGTTTATTGATGAGACAATAATGTTGTATTAGTGAAAGATATTTTGCATTTTCATGTCAACTAATTTTTTTTTATAAATTACATATCCAATGAACTTTTACAGTTTGGCATAGAAAGTTTGGCATATTGAAGGACTTGAGCAAATACAATTACACTTGTCATATAAAGTGGTGATAAAATGACAGCAGTAAAAGAAATTAAGTATTTTGATTTCAGCTAATTACATATTTGTACACTGAATGACCTTTGGAATTATCTGTTGTTCATTGTTCATGATATTGATCATAGTAGTTCAATGAAATGCGAACTTGGCATGTCCCCATAATTTTACTCATGGTATGCCAGTTAGGGCCTCATATCACAATATGCCATGGGAGAAGCTGTTGAAGGGTAGAATTTTCTGTCATCTTCGATGAATGCATGACCGAGAGAGCCGGCTATTTGCTATCCGTAAGCTTATTAATTTCTATAGTCCGATGGGGAAATAATGCGTGGTTTCTTACTTATTTCAATGCTTACAGTTTTGTCTGTCTAGCAAAATACACATCGAAAGAATAGTTTTCTTTGCCGATAAATAAATTATTGATAAGTACATAAAGTTTGTGACCACTGAATAATTGACAGTGCAGGAAATCTGTAGATTCGATTGACGGAATTCGCTATATCGAAAAGTGCTGTATTTCAAACAGTTGTAAAAGTTGAGCTATATTATTCAGTTTGTATTCTGACAATTTGTAGGAAAGTTGGTGGCACTCAGACTATATCGCTTTTTTAAGCAGGTTTTATATCTAGCGGTAAGAATTTTGAAAGTTTCAAGCGTTCAGTGTCTATTGTACATTCATACGGCGGTCGTATTGCTAAAGTTTCCCGGGAAGGTAACAAGCAGGCGTGCGTTTCACAGGTCATTTGATATTCAGAATAGGTCGTGGTTAAAACGTCCCATACAAGCACACACAATTACACTCGTGACTCCAAAATACGTTGTATTAGGGTTTCTTGTAGTGAGCCAAATAGAATACTTTTGCTGTGAATCGCACATGCGCAACAAATGAAATGACGTTTTTGAAATGACAAAGTCTACAAAATGGTTGTTCGGGTTTTGAGTAGTTTCCTCACCAAGCCTGCCATTAGCGCATCAAATACGTAGGGCACATTGCTTTCTAGAGGTCATTCTAATCCTAGGTCAGAGATCAAGTCCCCGGAAAAGTATCACACGTGTGTAGCAGGAAAATATGACCGTTTAGCATCAATAAACATGTGGAAGTTTCGGTGCGTAGGAAACTCAGTATGTGCTGACGCCAACTTTCAAATTGCGATTGCGTTGAGTCGTAAAATTTGACGAACTTGCGAAGTCGATCTGTGCGTCATAATCGTAGTTACCATAGTTACTATAAAATGCGCAGTATCAACGCAAAATGATTGAGTACTGACCTTGAGCTTCTCCCGTTTATTCGCCTCGTGTACCAGCTAGGGATTAGAAACTTTGTCACCCATGAGTTGATATTAACCATAAAACAACGCGAATGTTAAATAACGCTTAGGTATCGCGAGAAGAAAATCAGATGCGTGAACATTGAAAAGTGAAAGGGGATTGGTACTATCCGGAAACTGGCGAAGGGGATGTATGGTAGACCAAATCATAAACCAAACGCTTTGGTGCGCGGGTCATAAAAGGAGGCTGTCTTAGGCAGAATAATTGTCGTCAGGCTACTTTGTTGTTACGAAGTAATTTGTGTCATGGCGGAAGAACAACCACAAGAAGGTAAATTTTTCAGAAATTTTACAGTTGTCTCCGCGAACCCTCTTCAATAACCAACAAGTTTCGGTTTTCGACGAATGCTTCAAGAGCCTAGAGGAAGTGTCTCTTTTGATCTTGTTGTAGATATACCAATGATCAAAAAGCAAAATGCGACCACAAATCGAGATGTAGGTCGTAGAAACGACAAAATCAGTGATCAAAGATCAGATTCTATGGTTGGTCACATTTCATTATCTAGGGCGTGAAAGCCGTTTTGTAGTTCTGTAAGACATGTCCCTTACCAAGATGGCGCCATTACTTGATTACGGAGAATGGGTGGCGAAATGCATCCCTCCCCAAATAAGTTATGCATATGCTATTGTAGACACAACAATTTAACTCGGTTATTGAACCTCTCTTTTAAATGTAGGAATTTGGCCGAACGTTTTTGACTTTGATGTCTTCTCTGAGTGACTTTGTGCCGTACGTTATGAATTTGAATCAAATCGAGATAGCTCTGCGCTGATACTATTTAGCAAAACGAAACGAAAAGAAACGAAGTGAAACGAAACATTGCTATTTAGCGAAACGAAACGATAAAATGCGAAATGAAACGAAACGAAATGTTACCATTTAGCAAAATGAAATGAAACTAAAATTACTATCTAGCAAAAGGAAAGGAATGGAAAAGAAACGAGGAGTGCAGTTTGAGTTTGCAGAGAAAGTAACTGAATTTAAAGTATTTGTTTATAAGCCAGAACAAGTACATATACACATGATTGTGATTAATAAGTGACATTAGCCACTTTCTTGAACGATCGGTACACAACGGCGCGCCGATTGTTTCAAAATTATTTTAAATATTTGTAAGGATCCGGAAAAAAAATCGCTCGGGTTAAAATAAACGACAGGGGATCATCCAAGATAAAAAAATCGCTAGGATAAATAAACAGGGAGAGGGTACTATGGTAGATAGAGAAAAAAACAAGGGGTTTAGATCCAGAAAATTAATCTGGAGTATTGAAAAAACGAAGGGGAGCGGAATAACAGCCAGAGAAAAATCGCTAGGGTATGAAAAAGAGGGTTAGTATTGTAGTCGTAGATCCGAATTAAAGAAAAGCGTGGTGTAAACATATGGGTTGGTTAGATATTTGTGAGGATCCAGAAAAAGTGAAGGGTTGGAGAATACAGTTTCAAAATTATTTCAGATGTTTTTGGTGATCCGGGAAAAAGGCTGGGGCAAATAAAAATGGGGAAATCCAGAAAGAACACACAGGGGAGAGAAAAAACGGAGTTATCACCATTCACTTTGGGAAAAATACGAGCGTATTTATGATGCAAACTTTTCAGTAGCTTTATGAATGTCAGCTCACTCATTATTTTCAATGTAAAGTCAATGGTGTACTTTGTAATGACCGTTCCAGCTACGGAAATAACACAACGTTTAAAGTGAATAAAAATCCAACAAAAGCATGAACTTATTATATGTTGATCAAAAAAGTTGTGAAAACATCAAACAATTCCAGACAAAATATGTTGATAACCCTGACATACACTGTACTGTAATTTCGATTCTTTTAATCATTGTTTAGAAAAAAAACAGGACAAGGGCACCAGTCTGGAAAGACTCGCTGTAAGATGTATCACTAATTTGCTAGAAAGACATGACAGAGACTCTGATCTTGGCAGAGACAAAACGCCAACATCAGAATTCAGTGGACGTCAGTTAATAATTCTTTACAAGTGAACTTACAGGCATTTGACCACTCACTCTGTAAACACAGCTGATTTTGCATTTAAGCACGTTAAATCTATATTTACAAGCCCATATCACAAATAGCAGAACATGACAACAAGTTTTATGTGAATATTTGAAAAAGAAATATCTTACAGGAGTTGACTGTGTTGTCCACTGATAAAAGTTCAGTAAATGTTCATTTCTAGAGTGGGAAGAACTCGAGGTGAAATACGACCCTTTCTACTTTTACAGACACTGACAGCGCTTTGTTAATTACTTTTGTGGCTCCGAAATCAAATGTTTATGCTATCAAGATTAAATTTACACCAAACGACGTTGTTCCTATCTTCCCGAAATGTTACTGTCAATCGAAATCTGTAGTATGTGCCCAATCCTTTTTTCCCGAATCACCATAAATATCTGAAATAATTTTGAAACTCACCCTTCACTTTTTTCTGAATCCTCACAAATATCTAACCAACCCGTTTTTTATTTACACAAGCGCTAAACCCCCATCCCCTCGTTTTTTAAATGACACAAACGATGTTCTTTAATTCGGACCTAAAATTCAATAACCTACCAAACCTTGGAATTGGAAAATGTAAAAAGTAAAAGGGAACAAAAAAATTTCAGGTCACCTATAGGTAGAGCAAAACTTTTAAGTCCCCAACCCTCTACTACTCCCAAAATTTCGAATCCCAGTTCCTACAGCCCATAAACCTTTGTTTGTAAACGCAGCGTAAAATAAAAAAAAAACACGAAGGTAAAATTTAGACTCTTTGACGAGAAGAAAATGATAACATTTTTACCTTTTCAAATTGTATTCAGTCAACTAGTTCAGATTATTTGGCAACGGCTTCATTGAATGTTCAACTGTTTGTTTGATATTATAGAAATGACTATGGTCTGTGACTCCAAAAACACAGCGGCAGGACGAGACGGGGATCAAGGAAGTGGCAATGTCAGTGATAACAGTTCTGGTTATAAAGTAAGTAGGTCACATGCCCAAGCTTGACTCTGTTGAAGTTTATCAAAAAACATTTAACGCAGCTGGCACTAAACGGGCGCTACCATTGGTCAGTTCTGCATTTACTTTGTTTCTTTATCAAAGACATCAAAACTACGAATCATTGCAGTTTCTCAAAATTTAACCTAGCTGTCACAAAAAGGGCGCCACCATTGGTCAGTTCTGCACTTACTTTGTTACTTTATCAAAGACATCACGACTATGAATCATTGCAGTCTCTATACCATGTGTAAAACCGAAAAATAATTTCAGCTGTCACTTTTTAAAGCAGGTCAAGCTTGAGATTTCAAACCCTTGTTCTCTTGTTACTATAAACAGCAATCCGAAGATAGCAAGGTTCGAAACAGCCGACTGAAGTTAAACAGCCAACTGAAGTTAAACAGCCAACTGAAGTTCTGCTGGACTCCTGTGCTTATTTTGACGGTAGCTCTATTGGCCACACGCCTTGTTGTCCATATTATGTTTACCGTTGTATTCATCGATTGCCTGGGCAATAACACCTCAACTACGCCAAGATGTTTGAATTTTCACTTGATCCCGAACCGCTTTGTGTTTGAACCTCTT
>LD354468.1:206647-228841 GCA_001465055.1 Ptychodera flava
ATGTTTGTATCAAACAACATTCCATCTTTTGATGCTCTCAGACGCAAACTATCGTATAATTTCTTCATCAGACTGCACAATAGTAAGAATTGTGTTCTGAACCACATGAAGTCTCATGCATTCGTCGTCACAAAATATAATGAATCGTATAGAAAGTCGATGTATACTGTGTAATCGGGAGTACCCGCTTGGTTCCTTTTAATTAATCCTTTTTAGTCCCCACGGACACCGTCCGGGGGGACTTATAGGTTTGGTCATGTCCGTGCGTCCGTGCGTGCGTCCGTGTGTGCGTGCGTGCGTCCGTGCGTCCGTCCGTTCACCCAGATATCTCAGAGATGCCTTGAGCGATTTCATTCAAACTTGATACAAGGATTACTTCATATATCATACATATGCACGTTGATTTGTTTTGTGATACGATTCAATATGGCCGTGTGGCGGCCATTTTGTTTCCTGTATTTGATGTACGCAGCCAATACTCTGACAATTTTTGGCCAATTTCTTTCAAACATGGCACAAGAACACCACACACTGTAACTTTACTTTGGACATAACATTATTTTTGCAATATGATCTATTTTGGCTGCCAAACAGCCATTGTATGGTGTTAATAGTATTAATGGTGTTTTAATGAAAAAAAATGAGCCACAGTACAGCAGATCTTGCTTTTTGTACCAGGCAAAATATGGTAAGTAAGTGCATAATCTTTTGCATGTTGTTTTTGTTGCATTGAATAAAAATTGACCGCAAGAATGAAAGTTAGCTCTTCAAGGTTGCAACGAAATTGCCCCGAATCCGAATCTGAAATTTGCTTACTTTCTTCATGCCATTTCAAAAACTCTTTGTTAAGACATTTTAGACAGTTTTGTGAAATGCTCCCTTTTCCAGTTTCTATGATTGTACTTTTTCAATAAAAATGAATTACACAGATGTCGATCAGCCGCCTTTTGTGTGGAGAAATTTCTTGTAATGCAACGATGACATTTGCTGAATCTTAGTGCGAACATGAATCCGTTTTCAATAAAGCCGTTACGTTATGAGCGTACACATATACATTTACGAGCCGCCATCTGTCTGCGATTTTAGTTGCGATTTGCAATCAATACCAGGTACGTATAGTTACGGATCATTCATTAATGTGTGAACGGTAGTTGTGTATTGGATAATTTGTTTATAGCGATAAAAGAAGACGTTTAAGTGAAACTGACAAAGTATGACGTGGCACGTACGATTTGTTGCTTCGCCATTTTGTGTATTGCATGTATTGTGCAGTGTGCAGGACCGTGATGTGTATGTACATTTTGTCCGTGTAGAGTGTGGCTAGAGTATCGTGTCTGAGTTTGAATCATTTTTACAAAGTGTTTTAGCGGTATTTGTAATATTATGATGTCCATGATGTAAACATTTGCAGTATTGCTGCAATCGCCGAACTTCGAAAGCAACGCGCTACGTTTTCAAACTTCTTATGCGCGCATTGTGCGTGGTTGGATCTCAAAATGGCGGTACTTGTGGTGTGGTAACACCACGTTTCGGCCGCTCAATTTCCGGCCCCAAGTCGTTTCGACACCGCAACCCAACACGTTTCGGCAGCCCTGTTTCGATTTTTTCCCCAACAAATGCTGTATAATCATGTAGAATAAACATAAACATGTAGAATTCGTTTAAAAAAATGCTGTCTAAATATAGGGTTAGGGTTTTCAGTGACGTCACTTTTAGGACATCGTGGGAAATCACTACCACGTCTTACATTTCCCTCGATAACAATTTAAGCAAGCATGAAACACCGAATTAATTTCCACAAATGTTGTTTAATAAGTCTAAGAAAATGTACGAAAAAAATTATGGTATTTTCTGTCATTACGGAGTTACGGCACGTTAAACTTGAACCTCCGGAGTTGCGACGGCGGGTTGAGTGCCCAATAGCAGCTACGTAGGTCAAAAGTCCCATACGGGCCCCACGTTTTCCGTATGGCATTTTTATGATGGTTCTGTTTTAAAATCGCCATATTTGTGCAGATTTGTAATAAGTTGACATATGAAGATGACATTCATGACAAAAAGCCGTACTTTATCGAAGAAATGTTCAATATCTAAGATCGATCTACGGGGAAAATATGAATTAGGGTAGTTCAGCGTTCGATGTTGTTGTATCTCATGTTATGTGCATGTTCCCGGCTATTGCCTCGCGCCATGCCGGAACACAGTGCAATGTATAGTATGCGTGACAAATCGCTCGGTGTGCGGATTTTAAATCTACTTACAGTTTTGTCAATAAATAATGATGATATACAGTTAGTGATATACTTATATTTTGGAGTTTGCGAGCACTTGTAAGTTCTTGAGATCACATAAGTTCGTATACAGAAAGTAGACAGAAGTACTGTGCACTTTATGCTACATAGATAGACATGACCGCTGAGGGCATTTTCTGAATGAGTGAATGTATTTCATTTACAGTAGGGAAAAACGAGTCTTTTCTCACGTATATTAATTCTTCATAATAAATGTTTTGATTTATAAAAATTGACTTTTATAAAGATCACTTTGAAGTATGAAGTTATTGTGTGGAAATAATTTGTATTTTCATGGTAACATTTGGTAATATGAGTTAAATCTGATGGTGTCTCTGATACTTCAAAGGATTTCTCAGACAGATGAGAAGTTAAGAATTCACAATACTAAAAGATTTAATAACATGAACAGTGAACCATTTACAAATCACAGTTGTTATGAAGTATGTCAAGTATTCTAATTTTCCTGACCTATGTGTGACAAACCATGTGTTACATATGTACACCAGTAATAATGTTAATGTCTAAAATAATCCCTTTTCATTTCTATTTCAGATACAAGAGAAGTCGTTAGTGCCTAGGTACTAACTGTACTCGTGCGGAGTACTCCCTTCACAAGTGTATGTTTGGGAATTGAGCAGAGGTTGGAAAGCATAACCATCCTAGCTGCTGGCCTGAACATAGGCCATTGTAGAACCAAAATACGAAATACTTACAGGAAATCAAAGACAGAACCTAAGACTAGAACCGAAAGACAATACCATATACAGAACATACCTGTAGGTACTCGTGCGGAGTACTCCCTATTCAAAGTGTATGTTTGGGAATTTAGCAGAGGTTGGAACACATAACCATCCTAGCTGCTGGCCTGAACATAGGCCATTATAGAACCAAAATACGAAATACTTACAGGAATATCCAATACAGAAGCTAATACTAAAATCACAAAGACAATACCTTCAAACAGAACTTGAACATAACTGATAAGTATACTTACAAGATACTTTGCTACCGGATAAACTGTAAACAAACCATTACTGTAGATCAGAACCTGTTACACTGTTGAACACTTCCTATTCCAACCACCTCAAATACTCAATCATTTTTTTGTGTGATACTTGTGGCACCAAAGTTCAAAGGGATATCTTGTTCTGTGATTCCAATAAACCATGGATTATGGACATCTCTCTGCAACAGTACCGACTTGCAATAGGTGGTTTCTATTGTGTACACTTCAAACTGGAATTTAAAATGGCCAGGTTCATGTACTTTTCTCTGAGCTGGATCATTCAAATTTATTTATGTAACCATTATATGAAGCAGCTTCTGATGTTAGGTGGTGATATTGAAACAAATCCAGGTCCTGTCTTTCCAACCACAGAACTTTCACATCCTACCAAGAGAGTAATTACAGGTAATTTACATCAAGGTTCCTTTAAGTATTTATTGAGTGCAACTGGCACCAGCACATGTATGACTAACAGTCTGGTAGCATTGGCCTACTCTCAGATTCTTGGAATGCCAGACTGGAACAGTACAGTTATTGATTCAATACTTGATATGGGGAAAGCATTGTATGATAAAGTATACCCCAACAGAAACAGTAAAGATTCATGCCCATATTTACAGGTAACCGATTTGAATGTTAACTTTAGACTTAAATGTCAGTATTTTACTTGTAATCCATGCTTCTCCCTGTTTGGATACCTTGGTGATACTGTCAGCCCTGATAACATTGTGCACAAATTAGACCATGCACTCCAGACTGCCTTTGAAATTTCTTCACAAACAATTCTGATTATTGAGGAATATGGGATGGCATTATTTACAATGAATGGCCAATTCCATGTGTTTGATTCTCACAGTAGAAATGATGAAGGCTATGCACATTGTGATGGCCATGCAGTTTTAGTTACTGTTGATTCGATTGCTGACCTTTGTAAACATTTACGACATTTAGTTTGTACATTGACAGAAAAGACCCTTAAAACTGTACAATTTGAAATTACACCAGTATTACTCTACACACAAAACGTGGGTTACAATTTCTATGACTTGCCTGATGAATGTAGTATTAATACTTCACCATTCACATCTCATATCAAATCACATGATTTGAAAACCAATAAGCGTACGAGTACTCTAGAAGAGAGAGAACCTACAAAATTCATAAAAACTTGTCAACCTTCAACCCCAAAAGTAGAAACTGAAACAAGGATCACTACCTCAGAAACTGATGTTTCAATTGCTATATCACTTCTGAAACAGTAACCTCAAAATACACATACAACCCAACTGATTTCACATGGCAAACTGCAAAAGCATCATTATTTCAGATCACTCCACCCAAGTATGCTGTCCATTTTCAAGGCCAAGGTTTACCACTTGGAGTTCCATTGACAAAAGATCTGATCGGTGATGGTAATTGCTTTTACAGAGCTATCTCATATTTAGTTGCTGGAAATGACAAATATCATGGTCAGATAAGATCAAAGATAGTTGAACATTTGAAAGGCAATAAATTCACATTTGAAAAGATACTAAGAATTCAAGGACAAACTATTGAACAATATTTACTACAAAGTGAGATTGCCAAGCTTGGCAAATATGCTAGTGAAGTAGAAATTGTTGCCACATCCCATTTTTGAACACAAACATTTACACATACATGATTGACAAACGCTGGCTGAAGTATTCTGGCCAAATGGTTGACTCCCATATTGGTGTTGAGAAAAAATCGATCTATTTGAAACACTGCAATGCCAATCATTACCAAGTTGTCACACAGATCAGACATGATAACTCAAACACCCTTGAAAGCTACTTTACATCACAAAAAGTGCTGCAAGATCAACATATTCTAAGGCAAAAGACAACATCTACACAAACGAAACTATCAAAACGGGAAAAGCAGCAGTTGAAAAAACAGAATGCACGGGCCAGGATGAGTGTCATCAGACAAAGCAGATCAGAACTAGACAGAGAGAATACCAAAGAACAAGATAGAATCAGAAAGTTGATGGACAGAAAATTAAAAAAAGAAGCAGGTAAAGAAAACCAACAGGACAGACTTAGAAAAGACAAACAGCGAAGAAACAAAACAAAACTTGCCAAGGAGAAAGATAAACAACAAAACAAAGTTAGAATGAGGACTGCAAGAATTAATAGAACAGAACTTGCCAAGGAGAAAGATAAACAAAAAAACAGAGTTCAAAAGAGGACTGAAAGAATTAATAGAAAAGAACTTGCCAAGGAGAAAGATAAACAACAAAACAAAGTTAGAATGAGGACTGCAAGAATTAATAGAACAGAACTTGCCAAGGAGAAAGATAAACAACAAAACAAAGTTAGAATGAGGACTGCAAGAATTAATAGAAAAGAACTTGCCAAGGAGAAAGATAGACAACAAAACAAAGTTAGAATGAGTACTGCAAGAATTAATAGAACAGAACTTGCCAAGGACAAAGACCAACAACAAAACAAAGTTAGAATGAGGACTGAAAGAATTAATAGAACAGAATTTGCCAAGGAGAAAGATAAACAACAAAACAGGGTTAGAAAGAGGAGTGAAAGATTTAATAGAACAGAACAAGCCAAGGAGAAAGAAAAACAACAAAACAAAGTTAGAATGAGGACTGTAAGATTTAATAGAACAGAACTTGCCAAGGAGAAAGATAAACAACAAAACAAAGTTAGAATGAGGAGTGCAAGAATTAATGGAACAGAACTTGCCAGGGAGAGAGATAAACAACAAAACAGAGTCAGAAAGAGGAGTGAAAGAATTAATAGAACGGAATTTGACATGGAGAAAGATAAGCAACAAAATAAAGTTAGAATGAGAACTGAAAGAAGCACGAGAACAGAAAAGCAAAAGCAAGTAGAACAGGAATGTGACAAGGTGAGAAAGAAACTAAGGAGATTTATATGTAATAATGAACGACAGAAATCATTACTGGACTTTCAATCGTATGCATCAACTTGTCATCCAGCATTCGAAATTATTTTAGATGAATTTTTCCAAGCTATAAGATCAGGCCCAACATACTCATGCAATTGTTGCAATAGGTTCATGTATAGGTCTGCAGTAATTTGTTATAAGGCACAAAATTATTCACAAACAGATACACATTTAGTTCATCAATGTGTACGTCACCATAGATCAGAAGACAGTCTGTGGCTTTGTAAAACTTGCCATCGGTCTCTACAATCAAATCGTATGCCTGCACAGGCTGTTGCAAACAACCTTGAAGTTCAGCCAATACCGAAACAGTTATCATCTCTTTGTCAGTTAGAGAGCCAGTTGATTACCAGAATTATACCATTCATGAAGATTGTTGCTTTGCCTACCGGTGGTCAACATGGTCTCCGTGGTCAAGTTGTACTTGTACCATCTAACATACAGAAAACTGCTACAACTTTGCCAAGACAGACATCAGAGTCCCAAATAATAGCTTTAAGCTTAAAACGACGGTTATCAGATAAATATTCCGTGAAAAAACAATATATACGTTCCCACAATGTTAATGAAGCTTTAGAATACTTGAAAAACAATAATCCATTCTATAAAAATGTGATTACAAACAGTCAATGGACTGATAACAGTCAATTAGAAAATCCAGATTTGTGGAAAGCAACCACTGAAGCTGATTTGACAAGTATGACATGTAAGCCAAGTAACACTAATGATAAAATAAAAAGAAATGCAAGAAGTGCAAATATTCAACCACAGCAGTCATCAAAACCACAAGACCATGATGCTGATATTATAGTAGATTCAGAAGAGGAAGTTGATGATGATAATCCTGAGCATGTGAAAATGGAACTTAGTTTAAAGAAAACCATCAATTCATCAACATGCCTTTACCCAAAGGAGGGTCCAAATGTCAAAACAAATCAAATATTACACCTTGCACCTGGGGAAGGACAAAGACCAACACATGTCTTTTATGAAAAAGACTGGGAAGCAATGACATTTCCAACACTGTTTCCATCAGGAACTAACACCTTCACTGAAGAAAGACAAGTAAGACTGACAGTAAAAAAGTACATTAATGCAAGGTTACTTTCAAGTGATCCCCGATTTGCAGAAAGTACTGAGTATACTTTTCAGTGTTTACACTGGGCAGAAATGGTTGATGTAAAGAATAGCATCACTATGCAACTCAAAAAGACAAGAATGGGGGATTTAAATGTCGCAAAGTTGAAGAATCCTGACAATGTTAGATTAATGTTGAAAAATGATGAATTATTTGCATCATTTAAAAAAATCCGTGGCACACCCCAATATTGGAAAGAGATGCAACAAGACATGATTGCAAAGATAAGACAGTTTGGACCATACACATTTTTCTTGTCTGGCAGTGCTGCTGATTTCCATTGGCCTGAATTGGTACAAGTAATTGCAACACAGTATGGTGAACACTTTACATTAGAGGAGATAGAGCAAATGACCTGGCAGACAAAACGCAATTGGATAGCCAGAAATCCTGTAACAGCAGCTAGACATATTGATTATATATTTGGAAAGGTATGGAGAAATATTATCTTAAGTGGTATACATCCCATTGGTCAAATTCTCAATTATGACATCAGAAAAGAAATGCAAAGTAGAGGCACTGAACATTTCCATGCTGCTGTTCATGTCCTAAATGCACCAATCCTGGATAAAAATACTGATGAAGATGTCACATCATTTATAGACAAATACATCTCATGTGCTATTCCTGACAAAGACACTGAACCAGTACTTCATGACCTTGTCATATCACGTCAAACACACCATCATACAAGAACTTGTAAAAAGAGAAAAGGCCTAGAATGTAGATTCCACTTTAAAAAACCACCATCACCAGAAACTCTTATCGCTAGAAAAGAGACATCAAAGGAAGCAATTACAGAAGCTAAAAAGGTTATGACTAGGGTCATGAAAACTTTAGAAAACAGTAAACCAGAGATAACTTTGTGTGAGTTGCTCACAGAGGCAAATGTTTCTGAAACAGACTATCATTCAGCATTGACTTTGTCACTAAAACGCACATCGGTTATTTTAAAACGAAAGCCATCAGAGACCAGTATCAATCCATACAATCCATACATACTCAAGGCCTTACGAGCCAACATGGATATACAGTATATAACTGATGTTTGGGCCTGCATTGCATACATTACTTCATATATGTGTAAACCAGAAAGGGAAATGTCAGAGCTTATGAGAAATGCAGTCAAAGAAGCAAACACTACAACAGACAAACTGAAATGTATCGGCAATACGTTTCTACGGTGCCGAGAAGTGTCACAACATGAAGCAATAGCAAGGTTGATAGGTTTACCATTGAGACAGACGAACACAACAGTTCAATATGTACCAACAGGATATGAAGTAGAAAGAACAAGAATGTTAAAGAGTGTGTCAGAACTTGATGAAATGGATGATGATAATGAAAATGTCTATGTACCAAGCATTCTAGATAAATACGCAGCCAGGCCATACCAGTTGTATAATCTGTCTCTGGCTGAGTTTGCATCAATGTACAGTACTTCATATGGACAAATGTCTGACTTTGATGATTCTGTAGATAACACCTTTGACCACCATGATGATGCACAAAGTGCACAGAACACAAAGCCTAAATCAAGGACAAAGTTGAAACTCCTGCAAGGGCTAGGATGGATATATAAACGACAAAAGGAAATTGTAATTCGTTACTATTATGTCTCAAAGCAAAAAGATTCAGAAAAATATTACCATAGATTGCTTATCTTGTACCTTCCTTGGCGAAAGGAATCAGAACTTAAACTTAACAACAGCTATGAAGCAAAGTTTGTACAAGTGCATGACACTATCCAGGATACAATAAAGAAATTCGAACCATGTAATGATGAGGTTCAAGATGCATATGAAAATGCACCAGATCCTGATGACATTGATGAAGAACTATGGGATTCAGTAGCACCACCAGATGCTGAACAATGCAGAGACAGACAGATAACTGATGATGCAAAGTATGATTTATTAGACCCATCAAACCTAGATGAAGACCAAATTTCTGTTGACCCAATCAATGTTCCTACATCAATGAATTCTAAACGTTCACTGACATTGCAGGCAAAGATACTAGCTGATGTAAAATATTACAAGTTAGTGCGAAGTCTAAATAACCAACAGAGAAGGATACATGATTTCATCTTTTTATGGTGCACTTCATATAGAATATCAAGTATCCTAGGCAATTCACTACCTGATCCCTTTTATGTCTTTCTTACTGGCGGTGCAGGAGTAGGTAAGAGCCATGCAGTTCATGCCATTTTCCAAAGTGCAATTCGCCAGCTACGTCGTGAAGGTGAAAGTCCAGACACACCTTCTATAATTTTGACAGCATCTACAGGTAAAGCAGCTGTGAACATTGGTGGAACAACTCTACACAGTGCATTTCATATCCCTTGCAAAAAACATGGTGAATCAAGTGATTATCATAAACCATCTGCCCAGATTTTGAACTTATTAAGAGCGAAATATGTAGCATTAAAGATAATAATAATTGATGAAATATCTATGGTTGGTGCTCAAACTTTATCAACACTTAACTTGATATTACAAGACATCTTTGAAAACAACAGTCCATTTGGTGGTGTTTCTATACTAGCTGTTGGTGACTTATTACAGTTAAACCCAGTTGGTGATAGGCCAGTATTTCAGATATCAAACAAAAAGGACCTCAGCATTTTGGCAGGATCGCTATGGCAGAGACTCTTCAAACTACATGAATTACATGAAATTGTGAGACAGCAAAGTGACCCAGAATTTGCAAATATGCTATCCAGACTACGATTAGGTCAACACACTAAATCTGATATTGAGCAATTAAAAAGTCTTGAAACTAACATTCACCTCCCAGCAAACTGTGTTTCTTTATTTTTAACAAATAGAGAAGTAGAGGAATATAATGAAAAACAACTGAAAAATCTTTGTTTAACAGTGCTGACAATTCCGGCAGAAGACACCACAAAGGACTTGCATACATCAAGAGCAAAGGTCATTGTCACGTCTAAAAGTCCACATGAGACAGCTGGTCTTCGAGATGAAATAAAAATTGCTGTAGGTGCCAGATATATGCATACAAAAAACACAGACCTGTCAGATGGCCTTGTCAATGGAGCTACTGGTGAAATAACTCATATAGAAATTGACCAACGTAATCCAATGACAGGAACAATCTATGTGAAATTTGACTCAAATGCCACAGGTAAAGAAGCTAAAAAACAAAGCAAATACCCTGACTCTGTACCTATCACTGCTGTGACTGACACTTTTTGATACTCTGAAAAAGCTCATTCAATCAAAGTTGAACGAACTCAATATCCAGGGACACTTGCATGGGGAATGACTGTACATAAAGCTCAAGGAAGTACATATGAATACATGATTGGCAATATGAATTCCACATGTTCCCCCAAACCAGGGCAAATGTATACAATGTTCAGTCGTGTTAAATCAAGATCAGGGTTACAACTGCTAGGATTTGATGAAACCAAGATCAAAGTAAACAAGTCTGCTTTGTCAGAGATGGAAAGATTACAGCAGACCATGCAGCTGGAGTATAAATGGCCAATTGAAACACACTTTGCAAATCAACACTTCTTAGCTATTGGCCTTCTAAACATTAGATCCTTGAAATCCCATCATTTAGACTTGAATACACATCCATTCACCCAACATCTGGACATAATTTGTCTCACAGAAACACACGTAACAGATCCTTGTCATTACGGACTACCCAAAATGACAGTTGTTTCAGTCCCATCACAGCATGGTTGTGCAATCTACAGTGCCAAACCAGTGAAACAAAATTTCACGTTTACTGGTCTTATTGAAACTGTTGCTATTATAACAGATAAAACATTGATTGTTTGTCTTTACATTCCACCAAACAGACCATGGGTGTTAGTGAAGGAAAAACTTGTACAGTTACTCAATGAATGTACAACACTTATGAAACTAAACAACTGTGACACAATTATTGTTACTGGTGACTTTAACATTGACCTGAATAACCCCAATGAAAAATTGACAAAGCTAATACATGACAACAATTTACATCAGCTCATTACAGAATCTACACACAACCTAGCAGGCATTCTAGACCTTGTCATTACAAATCATAATAATACAAGTCACTTTTCATACCCTGTCTACTTTACAGATCATCACTTTATCATTACATATTTACACAACTGAATATGTTGCTACTTTACAGACCAAAACCCTAAAATCACAACATTTTTATCAAAGACATACCAAACATAAACAAGGCAGGCTCCAGTAATGGTTGACCAATATCACTTCACATACATGTATCATTGCTGTCAGTAGTTTCCACATTCAATAACAAAGTAGGGACTATGTCATTGACAATGACTTTTCTATGGTACAGTTGGATTTCTAGAGATGAAAATTAATAGGGTGGCAGGGTGAAAGGGTAAAACATTTTCACTGACTGAAAAGTATACACATAGCTCATATTTAGTCAATTACAATGACCCATTTAAGACATTTACATACTGATATTCTTACATGTACATTTAAGGTGAAGGGCGACGAATTCGGACGCGCACACGCTTTAGAACGTTTCTGCGCAGATTTGACTCCAGCCTGCCGCAAATGGGTTATTTTGTAGCGCATGTATTTAACATCACCTGTCATTGTTGAAATTGCGCTTTTACCTAATTTTTTGACCCAGTGTCTTAGAAATGCATGTGACCTATAACCTTGTCGTATTTTGACCCCCTAGCAAGCTGGTTTTTATTCAATATGAGCGAAAAATTAACATTTCTCTCCATTTTATATGGCGCAAATTACCCATTCACCTGGAGATATTGTAAAAAGTAGCGTGGTGACACCCTTTTATTAAAAGTGTAAACTAAATGGTATTATGTCAGGAGTTTATTCGCCAAGTTTGGTCAAAATGACACCATTCAAAACGACAGGAAGAAAGTTCGAAAATTATATAGTGATATAATTTCGATATCGTCATTTTGTAATCGATACTTATGTTAAAATTTCTTCACAAACATCATGAAAACTATACATTCAATAAATATGGATCTTAAGTCTTGGTATTTATTAAAATTAACTCATTTGCTAAGCGTTTTATAATTGCTTTCTTTAGTTTAAGTGAATTATATCATTTTTATTTATTTCTAACGACTCCATTTTAACGTCCGTTTCCATGGAAACAAGCATGGTGACCCCCATTTTTTATTTCATTTTTGCACTTGCACAACTTCCAAGAATATCTGTGCAAAGTTTCAAGAAAATGACACCACAACTTAATTTTGACGTAATTCGTAGTACTTCACCTTAATCCGGCGGGCTTTAAACTCTTCATAGCTGACATAAACAACATACAGAACAATTCCATCCCATAATTACAAATGCACACAAATTTAGCTCCAACTGGTTTTGCTCAAATATTACTTAAACATCTGACCACTCAGTCAAAACACCTTCCAGGGGTAATTCAACATTAATATCCAGAACACCAACACTCAATTTCTTAAAACCAGCATAACACCAATTCTCTTGGAGAGATTTTAATAATGGACCCCGAAAACGGGGTCCACCAATTATTGGGAAAAAGTGGTCTCCCAATAACAGCTGGCAGGATTCAGTCTTTGATCTGCCAGCGTGAAGATCAAGCAGACAACTTGATGATCATCCATGGAAACAAATAGTTCCTCCCTTCCGACTACACATCACCTGAGTATGGTCATAAAGTTCAATGGTAAGTCTAATGTCATGTCCATAGACTTGCACTACTGTCTACATCTACATGCACTCTGTATCAGGGACCATATTGTGATATTCAGCAACGTTTATGTCACATCTGTCTACCAGTAGTCCTACTAATAATGTTTTTACCATGCATGTTGAGGTTTATTTAGGTTACTAGCTGTTTCATTTTTGCTAAACATGCTTCTAACCGCATTATCCTAACCATGCAACCAGATTTATTGTCATTCACAGTAACATTTGCTTTATCTGCCATAATGGTCAACACAACACTAACCCATCTGGCCCGTTGTTTACACAACAATGGTGCACTTCACCTTCAGCTACAGATCCAATACACAACATGCCACTTTGCTGAAACTGATAAAGACTCAGAAACAACTTCCAAACAAAGACATTACACTTTGTTAAGTTGTCTGCAACCCCCCCCCATCTGTATCACAGTGATTTTAATGTAGATCCACTTTTTAAACAGGACTCCATTCTCTCAAAGTATCAAAGTACCCATGAACAAGTGGGGACTATGTCATTGTCAATGACTTGTTAACTTTTAAAACAGTCATGTTTCGTGGGTTTTTTTATTGTTCGTTTTTCTCGCTGCTTTTCTAGTCTGGCTGCTTTATTTGTTGTCTATAATGTGTATCTATATTCATACTTGCCTGTGTTCTTTTAATTACTATTTTTATACCATAGTAAGATATGTATTTTTGATATGGGATGTATAGATTCCTGAGCTTAATAAATAATAAAAAAATAATAATAGGGAAAATGAAAATTTCACCACTGAATCGATAAAATGATGACACGACGGTAACTAGTACAGGTAAATCATTGAAATCAATAATCCGCAATCCGAACAGGTAACTTTAAAACATTCTCAATCCGAGAAAAATTAAAGTGGTGCCTACTCTGACATTTAGAGTCTATATTGTTTCTAGATTTGCATCAGAAATCAATCTGAGGCAATATTGATCTCAACTTCTCATAAACGTCGTTTGTAATAGAAGACTAGTTGATTTCCTTTTTGAATCTGAAATAAGTAATTTTGTCACATTTGATGTAAAGCGGAACAAAAAAATTGGTGATTGCCCCGGCGCATTGTAAAAGTCCAATGTAAAACGAAAACACCTTGAAATTTATGACTCTCGAGGACGCCCTTCTGCTCTCCCTCTTCGACGTCTAGCTCTGCAATGGGAGCATAATGCACAATTCTTTTCGTCAAGGGACACTCACTCCTTACTGCGACCTATATTGGGTTTTTTTTTTTTGCAAATTTAGATACATGGGGAGAAACTTGTCCATGTTTGGTACGGAAAAAAAATGAAAATTGAGTAAAAATATAGCTTGTATCCAAAAATACAATGTGCGTGGCTGTGCAACTTATTTTATTTCCTGTAGACATGTGTAGCCATGAAGGATACAATACATCATCCCTCCGCCGATATACAATCGCAGACTGGTAGACTATGTGTCCAGGAATAGTGATCAAATTAACAGAAAAACACATCACATAAATTAATGAGTAGTAAAGAAGAGTTCCTTTCCAGGACAAATAAGAATTTTTACACCAATTCATTTGAAAATAACTACAGGGTGGGGTGGGAAATCCCCCTCCCTGTAGTCCCTACTGCGCAGCCATAGCAATGGTCATTGATACATAGATGGCTTGTGTGTAGCGGATTGTGCAAGCAAGCCATGGTAGTGAGTCATGGCCAGTGCTAACGCGTAAGTGGATTGTGCAAGTGAGGGTGACCTCATTGACTGTTCCTTACGGAGATCCCTACGGAGTCCCTTCAGAGACAACTTTAATTTCATTTGTTCATGAGATGATAAAATTTTAGAAATTTCCTCTGAATTTAAAATGTGCGGGAAGACCATTATTTCAAATAAAGTGAGACGCTTTAGGCAAATGGTATTGATATCTAAAGTGTTAGTGGTTGTATCTTTTTTAACAAATGAAATGTTACTATTTTCTACACTACTATGAGCAACAATATCTAAATTCTTCTTGTCTCTATCTATGGTTATGATAATATTGCAAGGTGTTCGTGAATCTGTTTTTATAGTGATACTTCAAACTAAATCGTCAAAATCTGATCCTGTACCTATTTTATTCATTTTATAAAAACTGTGCCATGGTTAAGTATTTTCATATTATCTGTTATCTGTTGATGTCTGCAAAGTCAAATTAGCTATCTCCTCCCCCACTTTTCAAACCTAGTTTCTGCAAAGTTGTGTCCCAAAATAATCTTACTGGGACCCTGCTAGCCGTATATGAGCAATAATTCTCCCCAGAGTTTATCCACCTTCGCTGTGTATTATCTGACTTCATTATTGCTGTACGAGGTTTGATCTTGAGGTTAATTGGTATACCAAGTAGTATGATGTATGGGTTATTTAGGCTTAAGCCAATGACGAAAATCTAGCAACTTATATTTGTTATCATTACCATCAAAATAAATCATATTTGGAGTCCCCGGCAGTTCAGCAACCCCACTTGCAATTTCACTATCCAATATATCTATGATGTTACGAGGTACATTGTAAGAGCTAAATTTCTGACTAGACCCATCCCATGTCAGAGCAAAGGGAGTAGGATCATTTGCAGCCTTTGTAGCATCTATACTTTCATCTACATCTTTCAGTTCGGAAAACTCTAGAGCGTACTCATGTTCCGATACAGAAGCAGCGACTAAGACTGTTTTTCTTTTTTTCCTTTTTACTTTATATCGAAGGACATAACCCTTATTACGGTTGCTTGCTATCTTAGTATTATTGTTAACTTTGACATCACTCAGATCTTCGAGCTCAAGATTTTGTCCATAATTTACACCTAGACCAAAAGCAGGACATGACATTATTATAGTATATACAGTAAAAAATTAAATAATACCTTGTAACAATATACAACGCTTAAGGATGATCATTTGGATTGAAAGCAAAACGGGCAAACCCGTTACTGTTAATTTTAACCCTTGCGTTAACATGACACAGTTTACAAAAATAAGACTGCTGGAATGCACCCTTTACAATTCATATCATAACATCGTCGAAAAATGTAATAAAATATCAAGAAGATGACCAACCAAAGAATACTAAACCACTGCGTCCAGGTAACTACAATATTGATACACTCAATAAATCAATCGGGTTGCAGCAAAAAATCAATTTCGAAAAAAAGTCTGAACACTAGCTGCGTTCTTCTAACTCTGGCTAAAGATGTTAAAGTCTATTTTAATGCCACAGGTAGCTTCGCTGACCTCGTCAGCTTTTCAAATAAGTCAGAGAACAATCCCGTGAAAAAAAGTACCTTGAGTCCAAAATGAGCGAATTTCATAACAGTCTCTAAATACATAGTTCATTCAGATGTCGTCGATGTGGCTGGAAATTACCTTACAAGCGGCTCGGAGAGTCGGTACATACAGGCAAAAACCTCGGACTGTTTACAAATACCGGTACTTTCCATCCGGGCTACAAAAGAAATAAGTGAAAAGGTTATCTATGACTTTAAGAACAGCTCAATTTCAATGCCATTGAAAAAGGGCTCAGAATGGATGAGTTCTATGCGTATTTGGATAACAGATTAGGACGGAAATATAGTCAATTTCAATAACTGGCTAACTAGCTTTTGTATCGAATTGCTGTAGTTAGCACCTCAAAACCCTATCGGTGTAGCACAAACTATCCTGTGACCAATCCCCCAGCAATATAGATCATTTCATATTTTTTTTGCTCTGAACTGGGCTGATGATAATCTGAGAATTGAACTGCTTCTCCTTCGGAACGTGTTGATGCGAAGTTGGCTTGCACCGCCGCTTCTTCCAGGATTTCTGCATCTTTATCTCTTCATACAGCCGCAGCATGTACATCCTTTGCCTGATTTTCTCTTTTGGAATCAGCCTGGAGTAATCTTTTTTTCTGACCAGACGGTACGATTATGTTCAAATTTTTCTAATGCCTCATCATGTCTTAAATATTTCTTCTTCAAGAAGAGCCCCACCATTCCCACTAAGCTTTTGACCTATTATGTTTCTGCCTGTGAATGCCGTTGCATTAATACAGCACTGAGAACTATCATTCCTACTGCTGCAGCCATAGCTAACTGTACATATATACATTACAGAATAAAAGGTTCTACAGGAATAATATTTTTCTGTTCGAGGAGATCTTTAGTTGCAACTGCAGCAACAGTCACTCCACCTAATTTTGTCCATCGAGTGAGATTTGGTAGGCTTGGATCAACCATATCCATCTTCAGAAATTTGCTGGAGATCATAGATATCCCTTCGCAAGTCTAGCGATTACAATACCATCGTACATTGTGTTTACATCTGTTTTGGTATCCATGATTGCTGTCACGTATATAATAGAAAATAAAATAAAATAATTCCCTATGGAGTCATTGCACGTATTAATCCATCTCATGCAATGTAGAGGAACACGGGCCTATTTGGGCGCTCCTTTCCGATAGGGGCTCCATAGGAGCAGGATGCATAGACGCCCTTTTGGAACAGTTTTGAAGCGGACTCAGTCGCTTAAGAGCGTTCCTAAGGGGATAAATATGCCGTGCACGACCTCAATATAGTCCTAGTGCAGTCAATGAAACTCCTGTAATTCCTAAAACAAGATAACATTTATTATACCATCTGTCACACTGTTGTGGAGCCGACGGAGGGTAGACAGAGCTGACACAGTCTGCCTCAGTCATTGCTTTCGCTTGACGCTGCGCTATCACTTGGTGCTTTTTCTCCTTGTTCTGTCTGTTCCATTCTGCTAATCTTTTCCCTTCAGCAACTATCCCTGGATGCTTCGTCGGAAACAAATTTTCTCTATATTGCACTGCGGCGTAGCCATCGGAGCTTGCAGAGCCTGAGGAGCCATTGCTCCAGTTGACTGGGTCGGAGGCAAAGTTGAATCAATTTATTATATTCAACCCGATTTTTTTAAAATCTACATCTTTACCTGTAATTAAACTGGTGGAAACTAGAGCAAGTATGGGACCCCATGTGTAGGCTATCCGTCCTGAGAATCGTTTTATTTCACTGTTTAGAATGAAATCCTTTTTTAAGATCAGAGGCACAGTTATCTTTGTCATCGATTGGAACTACCTGACTTATTGCGCGGGCTCCTAGGTCTATGAAACTTTGAGTGACAGTATCTGCACTTATACGAGAACTGTATTTAGCTTCATACAATTTGAAGGCTTTATTTACTGTATCATCATTCCATTTTTCCACATCTCCAACTGAAATCTCCTTGCCAAAAAATAATTTACTTTGACCATTTGCAACAATATAGAGTAGTTTTTCACGCTTCGTCTCTATTATGGATCGGGTGTCCGAGGCCCCTGACGGTAGTGCCCCTGTCGCTGTCAATGCATTCACCGCTGCCGATGATTTTATGAAATTCTCCATTGTTTTCAATATGTTATCTATTCTTATTAAAAAAATAAAAAAATCCATTTAAACATGTATCCGAAATACAGTATTAACACAGTCTGGAATGTGATAACGATTCCGTAGGTAAAATACGGTAGTAGACTATTGATATAAAAATTCTCCTTCATGAAAATGTATCTGTATATAGAGACACATATTGTAATCATGAGTACAGACACACACTAACGCATTCCCGGTTGTCTTTCAGCTGAATAATATGAGCGTACCATCGGTACAGCATGTGGATATTCCTCCTAAACCGAATGACATAAAACCCCTTCTCATGGACTTAGAAATATATGTAACGCCGACAGATAAGTTTACTTTCCATCCGCGGGATATATTCAAAGATAACGTAATCACTCATGGATCAGTGAAAGAAAGTAATGTCTGGTTTGGCGGCATGCAAAAGAAATACTGGGACCAGCAATTAAATTTTGCCGTATGGTGCAGCACCACTGGTTGTGGTATATCATTCGCCCATCTCATGGATAGCAAATTTCCACCACAAATATGTTCATTCTGTCGTTTTCATGTATACCTTGCAGTACGTTGGATTCTTCATGAAATGGAGGTTGCACTCCCAGACGATACCGGGGGAATCTTCAAAGCCGGTGACAATCCATATAATCTCGTGAAATATGAACTTCTATGTACCGAATTTGGAAATATGAGCCCACGAAGTCCGACTTTCGATATCGCCAAGGAAAGTCTCAAAACTCAGGTCTAGGCTATGGCTATGAATATTACACTAATCGCGGACCCGTTTGTCAGCCTGCGGCTGTATAAATGGTCACGACTTTTCCTAACCATAGAAAGTGGCCTTTTCTATACATGTACAATTTTTGGAAAGAAAAAAATATGTGCTGCCTGACAAAGAAAGACCACTCTATTATTTCCTCCTAAATGATGGATTGGAGGGGCAATACTATAGTTCCATCCCTCGGTCTTACCCGCCTCAATGAAAGCCTTGAAGCATAATGTATATTGCATACTCGGCGCGCAAGCAAATATTCGTAGTACTATAGTCGGCGATACTGGCAGCGCACAACAAGTCCGTAAAGAATTTGGCATTCTCCACAAAGATGAAATTCACAATACCAACAAAGTAACCAGGTAAAGGCGATACCAAGACACAATAACAAATACTGGTGTCAAACTTGATATGGCGTTTCGCCCAATTTACTTCTCTTGCCATCGAAAATGGTCATTCTTTTGGGTCCGGCGATTGCAGGTTACAATAATGAACAGCAATACGCGACAGAAACTATGGTCTTCGGGGTAAATGGAGATATAAATACAGAAATTAAAGAAAGTGCTAAACATGAGATGGATGGGGACTACGTGCTGTGAAGTGGCAGGACGAGCCACCTCACGCCGACACAAGCCGGGAAATTTGAATATGAAGTCTTCATTTGTCCGACATTCATGAACAATAAAACGTATAATAAAAAATTTATATTTACGGACGATAATATATTTGTGTTTTTGGTCGGACTCGATGCTGTGGATGAAACATCCTTCGTACATAAGGAATGGGCAGGTACTAACTCTCTAACAATACTCAACGACTGCGCCTCGTCCAAAGATATGGAACCTGAAGGAACCCTAAGAGAACTATATTACAACCCCAGAACTGGTTTCGGCCAGGAGTTGGTGGCCGTGGGCACTACCCATTTACCAAACTGGACAGAGGAGATCTTCATAGTTACAAAAGTGGTGTACGCAGCTGGACTAGGAACGGTGCCCGTTTACAAGATAAAAGATCTGAATGGAGAGGAAATACTCGGCACTTTCTATTCTGATGAATTTCAGAGCGCTGCCGGTGCAGGCGAGCTGTACAGAGTCAAACAAATTCTGAGGAAGAAAAAAGTGAGGGGAAAGAAATACTACCTGATAAAATGGAAAGGTTATCCAGAAAGTTTCAATAGTTAAAAACCAGAGGAAAATATTATTAGAATTTAATGAGTTCCTTTTCCTGGTACTTGGTCAAGTACTGATGTTAGTAATTATAAAAGTTATTCAAAGCACCACGGAGCAAGCCTTAATTTCTTAGAAAGTGACGATTTACCATTTTTATCCCATCCACCTGGCCAAGTATTTATCATGTATTGACGTAAGTGGTGTTCACTTATTGCATCCTTGCAGGCTGTATGTGGATGAGGTGGCAGACAGTTACCGCCACATATTAAGTTTGCAAGATCTTCAAAACGACTTCTCAAGAAGCTGCAGGAGAGTGACAGGATTGTTCTGGGACTAAAGCTGCAGAGTTCCAGGGCAGATTTCTGGCCCGCAGAATCTGCCCCGCTAGCTGGGCAGATCACTTTGTTACAAATCTGTCCGGCAGAGCGGCAGCAAATTACTTGACCGGTGCAGCATCTCTGCAGGAACATTAGTGGCCTAATAATTGTGGCTGATCAGATATATCTAACAACAAATCTGGCCCGTAGAGCGACAGAAAATGATAGGAGTGGAGCAGCATCTCTGCACTTAATGCATTTTGACTATTAGACCATGGAGGTAGCAGAGGACAGATCGACTTACATTTGTTCATATATAGTTGCACAGAGGCGATCAGTAAGCTTAATATTTGCTGCGGTATTGTCTATCACAAATATAACAAAATAAAATAAAAATAAATGAAGTTTGCAGATGGTATACTTAAGCCCAAGCGATGTATGAACGTGAGCGTGGGTTTGCAGTGCTAATAGTTCATTCACAGTGTGATAATAGACAGTAAAAGCTGCTATGATGTGATTGAGGCGATCGAGCTACAAACTGCTAAAAAGGGTATTCTGATGATTAACAATGCTGTTTCATGAGTACACTATAGGCATGCAGCCACAAAAGATTCCTATGAAAATGTTTTCTTTGCCTATCAGGTTACTTTTTGAGCCAATGATAAATTAATCCGTTAGAAAATTCAAAATTAAATTCATGGCAGCAACGAAAATCTCTCGAAAATCGGCCGTAGTCCACGAAGGAAATAATAATTGATAACAATAACATTTCATTGCTTGCTTTTAAATATAGGCCTGGATTTACATTACGTCTGTGACAATATTTGACCTTACAAATTATCTCATCGACAATTATTTCTAAAAACATCATTTTACTTTGATCAGTGCAGTTACTCAATCGCCGACTTTTGAAGTTTTTAAGACAAGGGAATAAATCTTGTAAATCCATTTTCATTATTGTTATTGTGTTCTCAACCCATGGATGCGTGTACGTGCACGTAACCTCAAGTCTCCAGAGAAACACACGCAAACACAAGTTTACACAGTTGAACTGATGCGTTTGGTTTCGTATCTCACTCTGTCGCAAAGAATACAATTTTCATTGAAACTTGGGTCCCGTAAAACCGAAAAGATAGATTTAGTTGTAGTTCAGTACCTAAGGTTTTGTACGATACACAGTTTGAGCACGGCGGCATATGGGATATACGTAGGGTTTCGCCACTATATTCCTGCTATATTCTGACATCGTGCCCCGACTTAGTTATGGCCACAGGAGCTCTCAATGTACTGTCGCTTGGATAGTCGATTGGACGCTCTAGGTTTTTTCAATGAACTTTCCCTCAATGTACTTTTTAAACGCTTTTGAAGTCCGCTGTACTTCACACTGGGTTAAAAGTCACGTTTACGCACATTTCCGCACGCCGGATATGCAACTT
>LD354470.1:0-11775 GCA_001465055.1 Ptychodera flava
ATCGACCGATCGTCTGCTCGATCGATCGATACACGTTGCTCTGCCCTCTGCCGCAACTAAATACACGTTGCTTAGTTTCCATTATTGGAACGAATGACACTTTATTCCCCTCTGATCACTGCAAGCTGTGCATTTAAAACGCTGTTAAAATCTCCTATTACAAGGTATCGTCATTGTTGTTAGACTTTTCTATTCAATAAAGAAGAAGGGGTGAAAAAGTTCAGATTCTTTCTCTAAATTGGTTTGGGTAAAAAACTTTGACAATCGTGCATATTTCCCCTACATTTTTTAAGTAAACAAGGTATCGATCCTTTTGTCCGACTGCTCTTAAAACAAATTACATCATTCATTCTTATTCAAATTTTTCATCGGTCACATTGTTATCCCTCGAAATATTGTGACCCGTATGAATTATGAATTAACCATCATGACTTCATTCCTTTTCCATTTCTTTAAGCATTTCTTCACCTCTGTAGATAGTCTCTTGTAAAATAAGTATTTGTGGGATTTTTTTCCTCTGCGCCACTGAAATATCTGTTGTCGTTTTTGGAAACCTCGCAATCCTCTAAATTCAGTACCAAGAAATAAAAATTACTTACTTCTTTCGTTCTCGTTGAACGTTCTTTCTGGTCCGAGCCACGCAGATCACTGACTGTCGTTTCAAAATTATCTTTCGGATTGGAAGTCACCATCTGACAGCTTAGATGTTGATAAATCTGTTGTTGTTCTTTATACTGACACGCTTACGCTTGGATTCACCGTCTTCAAGGTAGTAGGCCTATGTGCCTCGAAAGTGGAGGACTTAAACTTTTGTTCAAGCTTTCTTCAATGAAACTTTCCGCACTTCTCCCACCAAACCAAGAATAAAAAGCAGGGGTCACCGTGAAAATTCTGGTACTAGAGAAACAAATCACCTAACATTTATCGATATTTGAAATTAAAAATGGCCGCCATCCATGTGTTACCTTTATTGGAAAAACTAAGATTTTCAAATCTGAGATTATGAAAAGTTTTCTTACTCCAAGAAATTTAAAATGAGCCCCTACAAGAGGTAGAGAAGACAACATCGTAACAGTTACGAATTTCGTAATTTTAGGCTGTATCGTATCGACGACGACACTACAACTGTCTGATCATTCCTGATATTATGAAACCGCTTTCCGGTCTCGTCTTTCAAAGGTCTTTACTTCGCAATGCAATTTTCTTTTTTCTTGTTTTCAGCTACTGGCTGTAGCGAACGATTTGATCGTAAGCGACAGCCTTTTCTGGATAAATGGAGATAACATACTTGCAATGAAGGGGACAGATGTCAATATCAACATCCTAACATTTTCGCTTTCTACTATTATAAGTCTTGTTTTAATACTTGACATAGTTCATCATTGGAAGTTGTATGCCTATAGTTCACATGATTTATCAATGTTTTCTGGCAAATTGGTTGCTTTTATCTTTTCCTGTCGATCAAGTGTTTTCTAATTCGATTACTGATAAGTTCATAAGCGCAAGAAAAATAAACCTGGAACAAAACAAAATACGCTGCCCTATGTTTGTCACGCAGGCTCTGGTAATTACTTGTGTGTCGATGAAATGTATGTTTTGATATAACTTCAGTTGAACATAAATTTCCAACAAGCAGAGCTAGCTTTGTAGTGATTGTGTACATTTGTTGTTTATAATCTAAAGTTTTATTTATAGAAACTAAAACGTGCATACTTCATCAGGATGGACCTGCTTGAATGCTGCACGACAAACACTCTATGCTCCATTGGTCAATGAATCTTATGTTTGATAAAATGCATATTTAAACATACATTTCGATTATAAAAAGCAACAATATCGAGAAATATTTTGATTTGTGTACTCCGTCCCAAACAGTCCCCGCGGTAATAACTCAATGGTATAGTTTTTCATCACATAACACACAAGCATTATTCAGCCAATGACATAACGTTTATGATATGGTTTGAACTGTAAACTGATCTGACACTCTCGACTGCTCAATGAAAAATGTGTTTGTTGAGCTCAAACTTCAACCGTTATGCTTTAAGTTAACGCTTGATATCTTGTAATAATTTATGAAATCGTTTTATATTTCCGAGCTATTCAATACTATTTCTCCTAAAACCCAGCTTTGGAAAAAGCAACTACAGCGGCTTGAAGTTAAACGACTGTCAACCAACATGCTTGTCTCTAAGCAGACGGTACGGACCTCCAACAACCGGAGACATAATAGCTCTATTGCTTCGTATGTCGACGCGGTCACTTGCTGTTGATCACAACATGAGATGTGGTGTAGGATTTTCACGTCCTCTATCAGTACTGTCTTGTAGTACATTCTCTAGCCGCTGTTACATTTATCAGTAGCAGTATGGGTTCAATACTCCTAATGATGGAGCGGAGATTTGTGGCACCATATTTTCGGAGCATTTTGTCTGGACCTTAGATCAAGCTGTGAAAACCCTAGCTTACGAAAATAAATCGTTTAATAATCAGAAGTTCAACAAATTACGCACCATCTCCGCATAACCTTTGACCATCTGTAAGAGAGATTTGACATGATGAAGAATCCGGGTACTCGCTACTCGATCCATTGACGTCAGCGGCTTCGTTGCAAAGGTCTCAACAGAATATCTATTTTCCTCAGAGGAAACAAACCTTTCCGAGGATTCGACTATTTCCAAACATTCGATGAATACGATTTCATTTCATTTTATTGCCAATTAAAGAGTGTGTATATTGTACAGGATGAGATAGTTAAAAGATAAAAATGGGAATAGGGGTTAAAAAAATAGCTTTTCGCTAATTGCGTTTGACTCCAACTAAGAGTACATATGAACAATGAAAAATCAGAAAAGGGCTAGTATGAACTTTGCACAAAACGAGTGTCAGTCATAGACATGACATTGTGAGGAATTAACAGTTTTATGAAATGTAATCTACATATCAACGTTCAAGGAGGAGTTATTTTCGTATGGCTGAGGTAACAAACGTTTTGAAGTAAGATACTTGATATCAATTGGTAAACTGTTCCAAAGTTTAGCAACTGTGGAAGAAATAGCAAACTGCCCCGCAGAATCAAAAGATTTTGGAATGGATAAATTTGGACCAAGCTTAAAGCTTGTATCACGGTTGTGATCCACAGTTTGAAAATAATCGTCCAAATGATGAGGAAGCTTATCATGGTATAAATCGAAAATAAAATTACAAACACCTAATTTATTCAGTTTATAAATATCCAGCAGACCTAATTCTATAAATGAATGGGATGACGATTCTCTGAAACCAGAGAATGTAATGCAGCGTACACACATTTTCTGGGTAATTAGAATGGGATTTAAATAAGATGGTAAGTGTTTTCCTATATTTCTAATCCATACATAATATTCGGTTGGATAAATTCTTCGTAAAGTAAAATTAAAATATACTTAGATACACGGTTTCTTACTTTAAATAAACTCCTGCTTTCTTCCGGCTACAAGTATTTACATCTTTGATATGATCTTTCCAGGTCAGATGTTTGTCAGTTATTACTTCCAACAAAGGACGCTTTATCAACCACATGCATTGTATGGTCCTTTACACATAGAGCACCAAATGGGGAAACAGGCTTACGCTTGCCATGAAAAACAATGTAATTGGTTTTGTTTGGGAGCGTTCATCTGTTATTATGGTCGGGGTGGGCCGGCAAATTCTTCCTGCGCATCAGTCAAAATAAGTGAACCCCCCTACCCTTTGCACCAAAACATTGATGACCCCCCTATAAAGATGACAAAAGCCCCCTCATTTTGCTTGAGTAAAGCTGCACACACGAACACCTCTGGAGGGGGCGATAGAATAAAAAAAAAGATTCTCAGATTATTTCAAATGGCCTTACAAACTCAGAAGTAGTTAATGTTCAAATTTCTACTTCTGACTTGCTATAATTTTGAAATTACAGGTGGATCGCAATAGTTTGCGCAAGCTTGTGTGTACAAAATTTTGATATTTGGATTTAATTGATAATCAGTTGTTGATAATGTTGATTAACTTTACATGGTAGTCTATGAGAAAACTTTGTAATACTTTTTCAATACAAAACTATATCTATGCATTTATAGATATTTGATAATTGACATAAATGTACTTAATTGGAATAGGGTTGTTACAACTGGTATGTGGACAAAGAAGTTGACTTTAGAATTTCATCAAAAATGTTCATCCACTATACATGGTAGTGTATGATAAAATTGTGAATTTTTTTTCCGATGAAAAACTTGCTATACTTGTGCATATACTGGCGTTGAATAATTAACACAATTGTACTTGATTAGATTAAAGTGCATATTATGTGTACAAGAAATCTGATTTTGGAATTTCACTGAAAATGTTCATCAACGATACATGAGGAAACTATGAATAATATTTTCCAATAAAAAATAGGTAAATCTGTGTATTTATGTACTCTCGGTTGTGCTTTTACTGTGTAATACACATGCCATGCCAACTGATAGGCAATGTTTAGAAATAAAATAGCATGTTAAAAAGACGACTGTTATGAAAGTGTCACTTGAAACTGTTTATGAGAGCAATGACCCTACTAGTTACTATCCGTGTATACATTGAGAAGCGTTATTATCCTGTTTGTTTATGTTTATTCATTATTTACTTCTTTAATTTTTGAGATATGTTACCTCTGCTTGCTTATTTCTAGTTTTATTTTACGTATATATTTATTTATTTAGGATGAAGAGAGGTCGTGGTAACAGTGGGTCAGGAGAAATTAGATTACACGAATATGAATCAGTGTCTAACAACGAAGACAACTAGGCACAACCAGCTTTCTGAACAGCTTGAACATTACAATGCAATACCTGAAATATAAAAAACGAGAACATTGTCTTATGGCCATGGACAACTCCTTCGAGACATATAGACATATCAACGATTGGACTTACCAATATCACCATCATATAAAATGTTGTTTCCTCTATGTTTAGTGTAAGCCTAATTCAAGGGCCACGTGCCAGATTTCACGATTCACGTTTTGCAGTTTAAGCTAGAAATAGAGGCATTTTCACTGAAATTTCCTTTATCTATTCATGTACACTGATAAATCCCAATTAGGGAACTTCAATGGCACCTTCTATATGCATGAAGTGGTGACCTCCAATATGTGTGTTTGTGATTTCTACATGTAGGTATAGTAAAGTAATAGCAACTCAGGATACTCATGTTTCTGTCACTTTAGCACCGACAAAGACGACAGGTTGTCAGATAAGGATCATAAGTCAGTATAATCAGACTTAAAGAACACAAGACTTAATTGAAAATACCCCTTTCTTATTGGGACAGTTAAAAACCTCATTAACACTGTCATTGTCAGCAGCATGTCGGTTTTCGCCTACCTAAGTTGATAAAAGCCGCTATCTCCATGATCAGAGGATATAAACCTTGAATTTCTGACTGTTAATTGATCTGGATATTGTTCAGAAAGTGTGAAATTTCAATTGTTCATTATTCTTACTGACACTGCGTGCAGCCCTGTGATAAAATAAACATTATTTTCCGTTCGTGAGTGACACATCAAAGCCATGAATCTTTTGTTTACCCTTAACTTTGCCTATACCTCAAATTTTAATAACTGTGAATGTGTGTGTTAGAGTGGATGCATGAAATTAAATGATTTTACAGTACCTTAGCAAAACTAAAGCCTTGCAAATATTCTTGCAATTCTGCTATTCCTCCCTTATTCCAAACATCCTTCAAGTGGAAGTGTACAAGAAAGGACAGATAAAGACGTGTGTTACTGCATTTTTTTTGAAGTGACTAGATATTTGTTCCATTGTCTTGCTACTGTCTGCACATTGGGATAACCCTTCGAGAACCAAAGTCAATTTTTGTCGTGTTCATGAAATATGATGCTGACAATTTTTTCAGATCAAGACAATTTCTTACCAGATTTTTCCCAAAATTTTGATAAAAATTTGAAGCCAATGAAAATTCGCATCCTTTTGATCCAAACTTATCACAACAATTACGGAAAAATTCATAAAAATTGGTTAAAGTTTGCACTAAAATTTAGGTGAGAAAAATTTCAACACTCAAAGGGTCAGTACCTAACCCAAATCAATTAAAAATGATCATGTTATGGGAGACTTTTAGTCTAGATGTTTGTTATGCTATAGTGCTACTGTTTGCACATGATTAATACATATCCCAAACAAATTAAAATGTATCATGTTATAGCAGATTATGCAAATGATTTAAAACTGAAAAAACTCTGCAAATCGTACATGACAAGTCAAAACATGTCAATTTTATTAAACAGATCATTTTTTTTATTATCCGGTAAAAGGCCTTTATTTCACCACTTTGTGAGATTTCACCTGTGTGCCTCCTGAATACGCAAATTTCCATTATATCACAGCTACGACTAAAATTCAAAAAGAATCACAACAATAAAGTGTAGATTGCTGGTCTCTCATTCTTGACAAAGAGGGCACCATTTACACTGGTTGTACAAGCCAAGTTCTCAACTAACAGGGGATGCAGTTGTCCTCAACTAGGCATATACAGCCAATCACATCGTGACATTTTAACGCTTCAGAGCTCAATGACCACATTCTTGTGTTTAACCCTTAGAGGGCCATGGTTTTGCCCAATCTGACTTTTTTCTATGGTAGGGTTGGACTTCGGAAATAGGGGTGTAAGATTACAATGTGGGCTAATGTTGCAATAGGGATGAAAAGGATTATTTAAAGGCCAACCACCGTCTAGGATTGTCGATAAGAATCTTGTTGATAGTTTCCTTGGAGATTCCTTGTTTCAACATCCTTTGAACGACATTGAGCAGAATGTGAGAGTATCCATGACCACCAACCTTCATCTGTATCCATGGAAAAAGCATGAAAAAAGATGAATTCAATACATCAATTAACTCATAAATTAGTGCAATAGTCCTTCTGAAAATGTGAAATATTAACATTGTTCAGGCATGGTCCTTGTTGGGGTAGTACACACTTCAAAACCAAGATTTATACTTTTGCTCAAACTTTTCCCACAAACTATCAAAATCCGGAATCACTAGGCATAGTTTGAAACCAGAGAAATAAATATCTAAGATATACTAATATTTGAAATTCCAAATGGTTGCTATTCCCATGGTAAGTATATGAGGAAAAAATTACATTTTCATTTTCACAAAAACAAGTATATTTTAGCGGTATATAGCCAAAACCAAATGTATTTCCACCCAAACGGTTTGGTCTGTTCCAACAGCTTTAGTACTTTAACTGTCAACATATGCAGATAAATTGTGTCGAATTAGACTTTTGGCCAATAATGATTAACGTTATATTCGTACAGAGGTCATTATTACCAGTTTGTTTGTTTTTTGTTCTCATTCTGTTAAGGCTAAAGTAAAGAGCAAGAATAGCATAAATTTGATCTTTTGATCACATCTAAATGTGCCATGGTTACGCCACATACTTGGTCGTTAAGGAGCACAAACTTAAGCAAGACAGAGCACCGTTCAGGCTTGGCACAAAATTAGCACTGCACTGCAATCGAACATCTGCGCCTATTGTTATCGACACTCTTGACTGAGGTCACCAGTGCAATGACGCGCTATTCATGCTCGTGGTGGACCTCGGTGACCTATCACTGGGCCTATATCTGGACGTCCCCACTGCCCAGAAGGGGTGCACTTTGACAAAAGTGATGGGACACTGTATCATTCAATCGGCACACGGAGTCAGGTGGCATTATTAGTCATAACTAAAGTGTATAAAATTAGTAAATTTATGATTATGAATATTGTTGATAAAAATATTTCTATCATTATTGTACACTTACAAAAATTCCCCAACTGCACTCGAACCCTTAATCTCCTGATGATCAGTATGTTTGCCAAATTTACACCCTTGTAGTACAGACCTGTCATTAATAAATTTATTACGAACATTGTTCATTGCATTTCAATGATGACTGGACTAACATGAGCATAAATATTATCACAGATAAGCCTTTCAAACAATTTTGCTATAGTTGAAAGCAGCAAAACTGGCCTATAATTAGTGACCTGTTCCTTGCTTCCGGACTTGTTTATTGGTATAACATTTACGCTTTTCCAGATGTCAGGAAAACACCCCTGAGAGAGTGATGTCACGAATAACTTCCAAGCTAGGACAGTAGTCCAATTGAACATTTTGATAAAACATGGTTACGAAGATTATCAGCACCCTGGGCCTTCTTAACGTTGATATTTGACAACAGATCATACACCTGTTCTGTACTGATTTCTACATTTTGCATTATCTTGTCAGAAAATTTTGGTACATCAAGGTTGGTAACATCAAATGTGTAGTCTGACTTAATAAAGGCATATTCAAAATAGCTGTCAAAGAGCTCAACCTTACTTTTTTGATCAAGGGCATTAAGATCACAATACTTCATTACGAGACAAGAAGAGGGACAAACAAGCAGACAACAGGCATACGTGCATGCACGCCCGCACGCCCGCATTGTAACGCAGAACCTCGTGATTTAACGAGAAGCGCAAATTTTGAACCATCCTGACCGTTACGCGTACACGTCACTGATACATATCACGTACGGTGGAGTATTGGAAGCTTGGCTTATCCTTACATCTCCTGTGTTTGCATGATATTCATTCCGCTTGTACTATCGTTTTATATTAATCATATTGGATAGCCTTCTTTTGGCAGGGTAGGCTTGCCCATTTCGGACACTCGGTCTAAATGTCAAACCAGTAAGGTTAGTTCTCATCGGAAAAGGAACATGACGTCGTTGACCTCCATTTTGCATCAATGATCAAAAAAGCAAAAATGGCATTTTCATATTTACTATGCTTTTACTTGCTTCATGGACCTTTTGTTACCTTGAATGACTCGACTTTTGGACTTGTTCGGATATCTTGTGGGATACCTCTCTGGATGTGGCCTTCAATGAACAGTAGGAATATGCAGTTCATTGAGTTCCCAGTCAAGGTAAGTGTATGATATACTATTACTATGTCCAATATCCCTGGTAATTTACATTAACGATAACATACATGCGTGAGACAGACAGACAGACAGACAGACAGGCAGGCACACACACACACATACACATACATACATACATTCATACACACATTCAGGATTCATGGTAAACATTATAAAAATCACATTGTTTATCCCTGAAAATTTGGAACAGAAAGTATACACATTCATGTCCGTACATCTCTTTGCCATGTTCTGAAAGAGCCTATGATCGCCTATGAGCCTATGAAAGAGCCTATGATCACGATCCCGTGCAGAACAGCATATTTTCGATGTTTTACCTTCATTCAAGTTGTCGTCATAAACTGGTCTGTTTTCCTTACTGCTTCAGATATATCCTCCCTGTGTATACCTGGCGACTGACATCGTATGGGTTTTCGATCCAAAGGAGCCACGTATCGATGCCCTGTTCGAACACAATTACGCTCTATGGACATCCTTGAATGATCCCTTCACCTCGCTGTATAGGCTTAGTCAGTGTATTGGTAGTCTTGATTTGAAATGTTGAATTATTGTAGATATCATTCTTATGTTCATATACTGCAGTTGTTAGCTCGTTTATCATGAATTCATGGTCAATGCTTCCGAAGGCATCCTTTATGTCAAAAAGGCTATGTAAAGTGTAGATGTGTGTGAAGGAAATCTGCGATGTTAGAACGCAGACAAAATGTTCTTGGAGCCCGTTTCTTGGCATCGCTTCCATTAAATCTTAGAGAGTCTTCCTGTCTCACAATCCAAGATGTTTGGTGCAATAGAACCAATTTCATGACATTGCAAAACTGAGATCGATCGCCAATCATCAATCACAAAAGGATATCCGTTTGTCTTCGGAATAAGTGTTATTATGCCATGCTTTCAATCTGTTGGCAAACGTCTATTGATTAAGCATACATAAGCAATGCATCTGAATATTGGTGCAAGTTTCCCCTTCTGCTGTTTAATCATATCATCCAATAAATTACAGCGAAGAGAAAAGGCTTGATAATCATGTCAACATATTACGACGACTCTTTTACGCTATGGACAAAACATAACTCAACTACCATCAGGGACAACCCTTTGTATATGTTTGCCTGTAGTCTTTAAAGCTCCATAAGCTGTATCTTTTGGCTATTTTTTCAGAACTTTTGTTTTGTGGTTACCCTACACTTTATGCATTGAACCTCTAAACTGTAATTTAATACCAAGTATTTGGCATATCAACACAACCTATATGAGTATAATATACATTGTTATTGTTAAAAATTGCATTCAAGTCCGGACTAGAATTCATTTGTAAACAATAAACAATGATCACTACACACATACAAGCTGTGTTGACAAAAAGAATACTCTATATTTCAGCATGACAAACGGATTAGAATCAGACATGGTAGTTGATATATATAAGCAGAATACTGAAAAACTTGCCACAAATTACAGCTTATGTCCCTTCAACCAATCAACACTTATTGCATTACGTTGCTTTGGCCAAATCCTCCTTTACTGTAGGCAAGGCTATATGTTGTGTTGCCATAGCGATTCTCAAACCTGTACTTAGATACAGTTCGCCTCGGGGACAGATATTCAGACTTAAACTTTATTGATTCATGTCTGATCTACCGCTTGTGGGCGTTCATTTTAAAACTCTTGGTGCAAGTAAACCTTTAAATGTCTTAGTTTTTTGAAAATCGATTTTATTTTTCTGCATAGAGTAAACAGGGGTGGCGGCCATTTTGGATGTCACGTATCGGTGTATCTTGGGTAATTTGTTTCGACAGTACAAAAATTTGCACGGTGACTTTATTCTTGATTTTGAAAGAGAATAGGACTAGTTGAAATATTCCCTGAGAAAAGTTTGAGCAAAAGTTTACGCTTTTCACTTTCGAGGTGCATACTTTTAGTCGCATACGTATTTTGATCGCTTCTATTTTACGTTAATGATTAACCAACGGCCGTACGGGATATTTAGAGACCGAGTGATCATATACAAGCGCTGGCATTTCAAAATCAAACTGACGTCGTTACGCTTGATTTGTATCCTTCGGCCGAACATGGATAGGTGAGTTCAGAGACAATCTAGTGAGTAGGAATGCCATAATGAAATTGCACTATGAGTCCACCACAACGAGCAAGTATATGTTGTCTCTGACGCTGTTCATGACAGGCTATCACAAAAACGTTCATTACCATTCATTATATCAGTTGGATAATTGACGATTTGCACCTTATGATGCTTTTTCAGTGATCTATTTGGAACCGTTTTTCTTGTGAACGTCATCGACTTCCTAAGTTCTCTTTGGCTGTGATTAAAATTGCTTTTTTGTAAATATCTCATCAAGATAACGCAGAATTCCAACATTAATACGCGCTCTATGTAAGCTTACCACTGAAGGGCAAAATTCGGGTCATGTCCTTCAATACTACAAAATGTATTGTTATTTAAGTCATGGGAACTAGAAAGTCCTTTAATTTTGATTTAATATGTTATGGAAGGCTGATGTTTTTAATCGGTTACGAAATACGGTGATCTAGCTGTAAATACACGTCTGACGGACACTGGAATACGCTATCAGTCACATTTACATGAGTATCTGGCTTATTACTTGGTGTGATTAATTGTACTTGCGGTTATATATGTGATTTAGCCACCTGGCTACGAGTTTCTTTCACGGTCTCTTCAGAACTGGTTCAAATATACTAAAAATTAACTGTTTTAACACTTTTTTCTTACTGTCGCTCGGGGGGGGGGGGG
>LD354470.1:18688-28848 GCA_001465055.1 Ptychodera flava
GTTTTAATATTCTGTAACATTCATATTAATAATTTATTAATATTCATAATTATTTTTTATGATAATAATAGGAAAAAACATCACAAATTATGCCTACTGGACCTGTGGGCAAGCCTCACGTTAAGTGAACTGGAATATAAGTTTTGGAATACTGTCTCAGATTTCTGTTCCTTTTAGTTTTTTATACGAAAAAAATCTGAAAAAATACTCCCAAAGTGCCACCAAATAAAACCATTTTAATCTCTATTTTTCAAAAGCTCCAACTTAACAGCAGGACCTGACCTCCCCCGTGGGCTGCTTGTGGTCTTCGCCCTCTAGTAAAAAAAAAACTGCGGAGAACACTGCATGTCATCAGCCCCTGTCACAGCAATGGAAACTCTTTCCAACACAGACCTATACCACAGGGTTTAATCGTGGTCTGTACAGGGCCTGTCGCAGCAGCAATCCATTTTACTGTATAGATATATTTAACTTTCCCATTTTTTTTGGGGGGGGGGGGTCACTCAAAATTTCTGTAGTAGAGAGGGGGGATTACTCAAACCCGTCATGGTTGGCAGGGGGGTACTCAAAATATTGGAGTTTCCAAAGCAATACCTCTGACCCCTCCCCTATGGCCGTAAACAATGACGGTTCCCTTAATACTGAAGAAACACTATTCAGAACCACTCTACTTTCCTACGAAAGAGTTGTGTTTAGGACACACTGAATTTAAGGCCTGCAAGCATGTTTTGCGAGATTGTGCGACAGTTGGATGGTAATTAGATTTGTTTATAAATGGGTATGCAAATCCAACGTAATTTATTCCAGACTTGTTCATTCCAAGGGTCTACCACAGCTTCTCATCCTGTTTCTCGACTCTCTATGATGGGACTAATGTCATTCATTTTCAATGAAATAATCGAGTCAAGCAGGATCCCTATAATGCTAATTAGAAATGTTGTTGTATTTTGGATATGCTGAAATCACAATTTACATCAATATAGTCTGCATCTCCTCTCTTATAGGTCCATCATTTACTATGGAGTATTGCTGGTCATTGCTCTTAGTCATTTCATGTCAGCTTTACCACTTTTGACAACATCACGAGGCTTTACTGAACAAGGTTAGTACAACAGGCAATTGCATATAGCACTGAACAGCATTATTGAGTACTCTGATCGTCATGGTCACTCCAGTGTGCCCTGATGACAACAAAACCAAGTATGAGATGATTACTTAGTCAATTGAAATATGTGGAGGCTATCACAACATGAACTTTTTTCATATTTATGGTGACACGGTAAATTAAAATAGAGATCGAATCATAAAATTTAGTCCAAAAATGTATTCCGGTCCATGGAAAAGCAATTACAGAAAGAGGCCAAAGGATTTTCATGCAATATTTTACAGCAAAGTTCAGCATAAATTTGACAATCAAAGACATTAATGCCTTATCTACTTCCTGATTAACTGGTCAAACTTTGATTCCAATTGCTGTAGAATTTTAACTTTAACAATTGCTAATTGATGGCAGATTCTCTGAGATCAGATTAGTAAATACTGATGGTAACATGCTTATGAGTACAATATCTTACTGTTAGAATTTATAGCTGTGTAAAACATTCAAGTAACAAACAAATTTTTCAGTGGTATAATGTCAGTTGCCTTTCCCCACGGTCAACAGCGTATTTGATGGTTTTTGATGGTTGACCATGAATTACCATGGTTGGCCATGATATGAGACCATGGTAGGACATCCAATACCATGGTCAACCATGAGTCTGTCCCTGGTTGACCATGGTCCGTTAAGGCCAACCATCTTCATGACTCATCAACCATGGTTGACCATGTTTGTGATGCCTGATTGTCTTCATGACCATGGTTACCCAGAGTAGCCTAATTTAGATAAAGCAAAGTTCCGTGTGAAATATTGTATATTGCTAGTCATTTCAAAACAAAGCTCATGATGTAATTTGTTATTTTATGCTTTTCCTCATAAATTTACCTTGAAACTCTCTACAAATCTTTCCATTCTAATATTAGTATTGATGTTTTTGTTAGAAATTTTCTCCTATCATCTCATAAAACATATGGTGCATCATAGTGCATCCTTACTTTTTTTGTCTGTGTAATATACAATTTTAGGAAGGTTTATTCCCATTGAATGCCGACTGTGGACAGATCTGGGTGATGAAAGGTCTGACTCTCTATTTTATGTGCATGTAATCTGTAAATTACTTGCATGACTGTGCTATAAATGTGCTACCCAATTACTGTTAAGCCACAGGTACAGAATGGCATATTACTTTATGAGCTGCATGAGATGTAGTTCATATGTATATATGTATATATATATGAACTATATTTACATATATATATATATATATATATATATATATATATATATATATATATATATATATTATGTAAATGTAGTTCATGAACTACATTTCATGCAGCTAATACAGTAATATGCCATTCTGTACCACACACACACACACACACACACACACACATATATATATATATATATATGTGTGTGTGTGTGTGTGTGCGCTAATGTGTGTGTGTCTGGCTGTCTGTCTGTATGTGTGTGACTTCACATCTTTGTCATTTTGTTTTGTTCTTTATCATTGTCATTTGTCATTGTCATTGTCTTTGTCATTCTTTCATTCAATACTTGTGAACACTTGGCCATGGAATATGAACAGCCCTTTTAGCAAATATGTACGAGAATAGAGGCAGGTATTTAAATATCTTGTCTGAACAAAGGTAGTTCCTGACTTTTCCATGGCTGTTTGACAAAAATGTTAAATTCGTGAAGGTTGTTAGTAATCATATAGCTCATGTATGTATTTTATTGTGCAAATATCATACTTTTGTAGTTGCATTTAAGAATGTTCAGGGTTATTATGATCTTCAAACGCAGATTGCATTGATATTTTTGTGTGGACTCAAATAATTCCAAATGTGTGTAATATATTTGTATGATTTAAGAAATAATTAGCTGTATTTTAATTGGCAATACGTCAAAGGATTTCTCGATAATGGAAATATTTGTAAATTATTATGCTTTATCATATATCATATCATACCAGTATATGGATGGTGCAAATTCAGTGATTTGATTGGTCGAGATGCGAAAAAGCATGGTTTATTGGCAATATACCACGGCTGGCATACACGCGAGTTCTCAGCTTGAGCAAAATTCCTTTTATGACGTTCCACGGCAGAATTTCACTATACTGTCATGATATAATAGCAATAAATCACACCCAGCTATGGTATACCACTCGATTTTGACCAGTACACTTCATACGTATGCACTCGCTATCGCTCGTGCATATGTGTAGTGAACTCAGGTCATAATCTTGTGGTATACCTTCGCTGGGTGTGCTTTATCGCTTAAACATGCTATCATCCTTCTGATTACCCAATTTCTTTGATTCCGTTATTTCAATGTAATTTTTTGGTTGATCTTGATAATTTTTGGATTTTTCAAATATTTTTAGATTTAACAATCAAGTACATTGAAATTAAATTATATGCAATGAAAGTCTGACCTGTTTTAAGTTTGGTTCAAATATATTCGTATAAAACTGAAAAATAAACCAAATCTGGCCCCTTTTCCATTCCATGTCTCATATCACAATGACATACTAGTTGAATTGATCATGGATTTGTAAATAATCCACTCCTCCTTTTGCTGACATACAACTGGAAAAATGGTACATTTATTCCTTTCAGAAAATTGGTCTCAGAATCAAACTAACTTAAAAAATTCAGTCATGCATGATGTACCTGTATTGTATCATTCTTCTTTTCAAAAAAAAAAACAAAAACAAGTGTATAATCTTTGTTTTTGGCACAGATGTTTGTGTGAACTTGCCACATTGCTTTCTTCCAGTTTCAAGACGCTATTTGTTCTGAAACAGAAAACTACCATAGACAAAAGTACAATGCTCTGCACTGTTTGAAATTTCTCTCTACAGTTTGAAATCTCTCTACTGTTTAAAATTTCTCTCTACTGTTTAAAATTTGTCTACTGTTTGAAATTTCTCTCTACTGTTTGTCGGACGCCCAATTATTTGTGGCTGCTCCTGGGCTTGAGCTTTCCTGACATCATTTCACCTTCTGCCTGGGATAACACGGTTGTTATGTAGAGAGCCCCTCTCCCCCAGGCTTGTATCGTATTCCATATGGCATGGTCCCCTAGTATGGGCTGGAGATTTCTCTGTCATCAGTTCATATTTCCATCTGGGCCTGCATGTAAGGGGCCGTGGATAATTAAAACACGCGCACGGCAAACTTTACTTCCGCGTTTACGGGGGGAGGGGGTTAAATTGGCTGTATTTCGATTACCGTGTGCAAAAATGGCACTACATGTTTTCATATCAACATCTCGCTCCATGTTTTTAACTGTATCGCAAAATATCCCGCTATACTGTTTGGCGTGTACCAGTGGTGGATTTGGTTGAGTATTCTATCTGTTGGTTCTCCACTAGGTGACTGGATGCTTTATGTTGTGGGTTCAAACCCGATTGAAAACACTGTATATTCTTACCCGCGTAATTACCGATTGTATAGAGTTATGATACAGAATGAGGCTGGGTTGGATTTTCGCACTTCCAAACTTTTCGTTTAGGATGAGGAGAGGGGGGTTGAGGCGAAACGCACTTAGTTTCGTTTACCGTGCGTATGCTTGAATTATCCGCAGCCCTTAAGTTCATTGGATGTCTCCCAGGATTCTCAGTCTCATCATGTTTTAAATCATCTCCCCTCAGACAATCCCTATCCCCCCAACCACACCCAGTGCCTGCATCTTTCCAATGTATCATCCCTTAAAATGAGAATTCTACATGTCATAATCCTTTTCCCATCTTCACACATTGGGACCCTCTTCTTGGGGGTCACTTTAGTCATTCCTCTCTTGTCTGGGCCAAATCCTGACCCCATTCCTCAGGAACTCTGCTAGACCCACAATTTTGGCATAACAGAATTGATCCATTGAACTTTGAGCAGTTGCCTATAGCTGACCAGTGTCTCTAGGTCGAACTGTCCATGGATTCACTCCGCTTGCTTGACTGAAGGGAACCCTCTCCCCATGTTGTAGTGTTATTTAACTTTTAAGTTTTATTTACTATCGATTCATAGCACAGTTTTGTATATATAGTTTTATCAGAGAAGTTTTAGGTTTATTGTAGTTACCCGCAGGTTTCTCTTAGTTGCCTCTTCATTTTACAAAAAAAGTTTCTTTATCACAATGCAATTGTAGTATATTTACAAACATTTATTTGACTTTTCCAGTATGTCCGCCTGGCCAATTTGCTTGCGATAATGTTTGCAAGCCTAATAGGTGGAAATGTGATGGTGATAATGATTGCCGCGATGCTTCGGACGAAGTCAATTGCACAGGTAAGTAGTTTTCATTATGGAAACAAATAGATAAAATTAATTAAATTAATTCAAGAAAGGGGATTACATCATAAATTCAGATAGAAAGATAAACACAAAATGAGAGTATTAAAGGAGCTTATGGGATAGTTCGTTGCGGTAAACTCCGCATTGTTATGTTTGCGGGAGGGGGCCCTGGTGACCTAGAACTTTGTTAGCAGCCTACTATAAAAAGGGGATGATTAAATATTTTCTCTTCTCTTTTATGGCCCCCCCCTGTCATTAATAACGATCTTTCTTAATGAACACTTTTGGAAATTACAGGTTGAACCTCAAATCTTTCCCTTGTACCAATTTTACAATCATGTAAGACATAGGATAATTCACGGTAGATCTTCCAGTCCATGTAGTTCTTCTACTTACGGATACAGATAACTTTTATACAAAATATGTTCGTTTTCTTCCAGAGTGTCCAAAAGGGAAATTCCTTTGTGACGAGCTTTGCCAGCCAGTGGCTTGGAGATGTGATGGTGTAGCTGACTGTCGTGATGGCATGGATGAAGTGAGCACCATTTGTGGTAAGCAGTACGTCTCTTCATGAAAATAAAAATGTAATTAATAAACATGAAGGAGATGTAAAGTGCATGTTGAGATCACTGACAGTGCCCATCTATAGCCTGGCCCACATATAGCATGGTTCGATACATGATGGCGGTTGTTGTACACATAAGAAAGATAGACCAACCCATCTTGTCTGGCATTTATCTTTACACCTTCCACCGTGTATCGAACCATAAGCAACTATGCATATTACAGGCCAGGCTACAATCGGTCATTTTGCACAGTCATGTAGTGTTTTCACTTTACTGCGCAATTGTGCAAATTGTGCATTTTTAGCCATTGTCAGCCCTTAAAAAGTTACTAACAGCACAAAAATCACGTACAAATCACATCAAGCAAAGATGTATTACACGACCCAAGCACACCCATGTGTAGGGACCCCGCAAATATGCTGTTGTACTCTATCAGAGTAGACAAAATATCGCCTCTCATTCAGCTTTGGTTATAATTTGGAGTACAGTGGTTGCATCGAAAAGAATTAACAGCACCAGCTTTTATTCATTCAAGTTCTCATTGTTTGCCACATGTGTGACTGCACTTTGCTTCTCCTTCTGTCTGTCATTCCTCCAGGCTCATAATGATCCTAGCTAGGCCCAAGGTACCTGTCTTTGTCACTAGGCTAGCACAATCCCCAGGGTCTGACTTCCCTATAGGTCCATATCTATCACCATGATCCCCTGTCAACAATGTTTCCTACCTGGCTTTGTACAGTAAACCTGATGTCCCAAGGACCCCACTCCCAAGACGTGTATCATATTTGTCCATGATCCTGGATTCAAGTTTCATCATCCTTGCCTTCACAGTGTACTTGATAATGGTCTCTTCAGGGGCATGCACAGTCTATCTGTCCCCTTGGACTTTGCTCCCAACAAATGATTGTATCATATATGATCCCCTGGGCTCACGCTTTCCTGACATTTCAACTTCCACCTGGGACAGCTCAGTTATTTTGTATATAGGGCCCTGCTCCCCCAGGCTTGTATCATATTGCATAATTATGCCATGGTCCCCTGGGCTGGAGATTTCTCCGTCATCACCTCATATTTCCATCTTGACTTGCATGTACAGTTCATCACATGTCTCCTAGGGCAATTGTTGTGTGTTTACAAATATTTATTTGACTTTTCCAGTACCGGTATGTCCATCTGGTCAATTTGCTTGCGATAATGATTGCAAGCCTAATAGGTGGAAATGTGATGGTGATAATGATTGCAGCGATGCTACAGACGAAGTCAATTGTACAGGTAAGAAGTTTTCATTGTGGAAACAAATAGATAAAATTAATTAAATAATTAAAGAAAGGGAATTAAGTCATAAATTCAGATAGAAAAATAAACACAAAATGAGAGTATTAAAGGAGCTTATAAGATAGTCAGTTGCGGTAGACTCCGCGTTATGTTGGGGGGCAGGGGGCCCTGGTGACCTAGAACTTTGTTAGCAGCCTACTATAAAAAGGTGATTATTAAATATTTTCTCTTCTGTCATATTGCAGAAGAGAAAATGAAGATAAAATTCTTATGTGATGAGATTTGCTGATCATCCCTTTGCACTTTTGGACATTACAGTGTTGAACCTTAAAGGCATGCACTGGTTCAGGCGTCAGATTGTCTTACCAGGAAATTTACTCACTAGATTACAATTTCAATAATAGAAAACAAACGGCTCTGACACCTTCATAATCCTCTTACTCACACTTGAACAAACTCGGTCCCTGGGATTGATTCCCCTACCTTTAAACCTTTCCCATGTACCAATTTTGCAATCATGTAGGACATAGGATGATTCCTACATCTTCCAGTCCATGTAGTTTTTCTACTCAGGTTAGGGAGATATGTTCGTTTTGTTCCAGAGTGTTCGAAAGGGAAGTTCCTCTGTGACGAGCTTTGCCAGCCAGTTGCTTGGAGATGTGATGGTGTAGCTGACTGTCGTGATGGCATGGATGAAGTGAGCACCATTTGTGGTAAGCAGTCTCTTCATTATAATAAAAATGTACTTAATAAACATAACGGAGATGTAAAGTGCATGTTGAGATTACTGACTGTGCCCATCTGTAGCCTGGCCCACATATAGCATTGAAAGCACAGTTGCTTGTGGTTCGATACATGGTGGCGATTGTTGTACACATAAGAAAGAAAGACCTGCAATCTATCTTGTCTGCCATTTATCTTTACAGCCTTCGCTGTGTATCGAACCATAAGCAACTATGCATATTACAGGCCAGGCTACAATCAGTCATTTTGCACACTCCATGCAGTGTTTTCACTTGACTGAGCATATATTGTGCATTTCGAGCCATTGTCAGCCCTTAAAAAGTTAACTAACAGCACAGGAATCACACACAAATCACAACGAGCAAAGACGTATTACATGACCCAAGCACACCCTGGTGTAGTGACCCGGCGAATTTGTTGTTGTATAAAATATCCCCGTCATTCAGCCTTGGTGATGTACATAAAGTAGAGTGCAGTGGACACATCGAAAAGAATTAACAGTCAACAATGTAGTTTTGGTTCTGTCTAACATTTCATGTTCATATTTTGATAGCGGTAAAGTTTTGAAATAGAACTTGAAACACTGTATTTATGATGGAAAAGGCACGTACGCCACTGCATGATTGCATCTCAATCATGAAGCACAATCATTTGACCGGCGCATATTTTCATAGATTTAAACCCCAGACCAGACCAAATCATGTCCAACCTGGAACAAATACGTATACGTCAAGTTCTGAGTTAGGGAAACAGTGGGTGACAAATATACCGAAGAATTGGAGAGCAGTCGAGCACATCACAAGCTGACAAACATCTAGTCTGTCAGACCTTGATCTTGCATGTGCAACGAGCGGCGAAGCTGCAAGCTGCTTGTAAACTCAGGCTGCAGGCTTTATGCAATTAGTTAGAGTAATAATCTTATAAGATTCCTATAAAATTCTTATGAGAAACTAAATAAGTTGGAGGACAAATGTGTAAGAAATTTCATAAATGGGTGAGAAATTGTTTTTTGTTTCTTATAATTTTCCTGGTCAAAATTGGTTTCACTATACAAATACTTATAAGAATCTTATAAATTTCTTCCTCTTAACTAATTGGCATATCTTATAAGAAGATTTCGTATGGGGATGTGCATACGCCGGTACTGCATGCAACATAGACAACACAATTGAACTGCGTAAAATGTCTGGTCTTCCCCCTAATTTTGGTGAATATGTGGCACAAATTTAAAGTGCTCCTTCCAATGAACATTCGGAGAAAACAGCGGAGTAAGGTGATCTCTACACGTGCGCTTTAGTGAAAGAGACATGAGGAAAAGCACTTTCTCCCATGCACATGGTGAGGATCGATGTTCCTCGCAATGCAAAATAATATATCAAAGGCGTTGATAGGAAAAAACTCATGAAAAATGGCCCACACAATTAGCTGCGAGCAAACAGCCTCGAATGAAATTTTGCTCAGTTACAGAGAGAGTAAGAAATCCCAGGCCAGCCATATGGTGAAATGACTAGCAAAACAGCCAGTCATTTGATTACATTGTAAACAGTTACGTTTAGTAATTAACTTCATTGATAGCATGGCCACTGTAAAACTGGACTTTGGGCTCCCCATTTGTGATGTAAAATACAAGATACCATTTCCACTTCCTGTACTCAATAATTAGTTTATCAGAAGCAATCCCTCTTGTATGGGATCACTGTTGTTAATGTCATACAAACATATATATTCCATGTAGACAGTGCGTTTTGGGGAATTGAAATCAGCTGCACTGTTTTTGGTAAACCTAAAGAAGACACTGTCATAAGGCGAAAATTATATACAAGAAAAATAATTTTGGTCTATTTACAAGAACACTAGTTTTTTCCTTCGGTTATTGTGTACATATGACAAATAAGTTGTTTGACAAATGTATATGAACTTGTGTTATGTACAGTAATATTATCTCAATCTTGGACGCAGGGTGCCAATCATAAACTCTCATTTACAACCACAGGCGCTCGTCAGCTGCGTAATGTGCTAAATCACAGAGAATCATAAACAGAGTGGCAACACTTGCATGCCTTTTGTTCCATGGTCGTCTCGGTTGACTATTGGCTTTTCATATTAAAATGAGCTTCAGAGGTGTTAAACTTTTTGGAGGCTTTGTTTGTGGTTGATAATTACACGAGATTATGC
>LD354475.1:14786-25066 GCA_001465055.1 Ptychodera flava
CCGAAGAAACTGACCCGTCCATAAGTCTTTTAAACTTGTCATATATAGGTACACTGTAAATTTCCCTAGGCATTAAATCAAGTCGAAGATTACTGTACAGAGGTCATAATAACAACAAGGGGTATTCATCTTCAACATCACCTGAGATACATACTTTACAGAGTCTAAGATGTACATCGATATTTTGATGCCGTCCTTCCTCTATTGCTAGGGGGAGAGACGAACTACGAAAACGGGTGAGAGCACGAATAAATTTAGAATTACAGGATAAAGATAAATACCTCTCTGGCTCTAAATGTGAGATAAGTGCGCAATTTTGGGTTTGGACAATTCAATAAGTGACCACTCATTTGTACATATATCTACTACTCTTGAGTGAAATGACGAGAGAAGAGCGCTTTTGTTACCCACTTCCCGTGCAATCCAAGCATAGCCAAACCCATAAGAGAAAAGGAAATTTTTAATGGAAGTCGCCCATTGTATGTCTCCCCCACCCATCTAAATTGCGTAACATAATGTAAGCCTGACGGGGGAGTCTATCTGGGGGCATCTAATAACTTATGCATTTATGTAGAGTATATGCAAATAAAGGGAGGTGACCGCATTCCCCAGTTACAACCTCATTGTCAACACATGTAGGAACTGCTGAAAGTCGCTTGCACCACTTTCTCTGAAAATTTTCAATAGCATTATAAATCTCAAACCCTCAGGTAAGATAAAATAGGGAGAATCATGGTATCAAATAGTTGAAATGAGATGCATATCATAGATTGCCCATTTTTCTACTTACACTACTTCATAAATACATGGCTTTGCTAGCTTGTCCAGCTAGCATTGAAACAGCTTTTGACCATACACTTGTTGAGGGAAACAAAATTCCAAGATATTGATAGCATGAAACCACTTCATTGGCAGTCTCTTTCATATACCATTCCTTTGTGCGTACACTACTAATTTCGTTTTGCCCAGGTTTACATTCATTTTCCACTTCTTGCAAAATTCGTATCATATTGATAAGACATTGCAAATTGCTTACAGAATCTCCAAAACTTACAACTTAGTAAGCATATAAAAGAGAAAAGAGATCATAAATTTCTTGTGTCAGTTGGATACCCATGCGTCCAGCACTTGAAAACATTACATTTAGTTCCTCTATAAAAAATGAAAACAGCACCGTGCTCAAAATACACCCCTGCCGTACTCCAGTAGGGCACTCAAAATAAACCCAGGTAACATTATCTGAACGAACACTGTTGTACATTGACAGCAAAATTCGATATACTTTTCCATCTACACCCAATGATTTTAACCTAAACAATAACAAAGAATGATCAATTGTATCGAATGCTTTTGAGAAAGCAACAAACATACAGTATAATTTCCCTCGTCTAATACTAAGATACTTTTGAATAATTGCATGGAGTACGAAAATATTGTCTACAGTACTGTGACCTTGCAGGAAACCAGCTTGGCAATCTGAAAGCAAATGAGTATCTTCAGACCATGTGACAAGTCGACGGTTTAATACAGAAACAAAATACTTTGCCCAGGGAATTCAAAAGCGACATCCTCTGTAATTGTTGGTGTCACTCCTGTTTTAAATAGTGGAATAATTATAGCGACTGACCATCGCGAAAGGTTACCAGAATTTAGAATAAAATTGAAGAATTCAGTTAACAGTGGTACGATTACATCAGCTGAGAATTCATAAAACTCATTATTTTGGGATGCCGTTAGGACCGGGCGCCTTCCCAAGTTTGAGCTTTTAAGACAACACTTCTTCTTCTGTAATACTGGAATTCAGTAATTTATTTTGCCCAGAATCAAAATTTGTTACATTGCCGCCATGCTCATCAATCGAGACATGAGTGATTTGATCGGATGCACTTTGGTAAGGCCGAACAAAAAAATTGTGCTGTTCCGATAACCCGACCTACCCTAATTTTTACCTGCGACTCTAAACCTTTTAGAGCTACATAAACACGAAAGTAAAATAAAAGAAGATAAGAAAAAGACCTGTAAAATCACGCGTTCGTTACTCGGCATTTGATTTTTGCGTGGACGAGGATATCTTTTATGTTTTTTCCCTTTTATATCTATGATAAGTTTTTCTGGAAATGTTGTGGCCAGTGTTTGACCGCCCTGAACCCGTGTAAAATGCATATTAAAAAATAAAAATATTTGGGAAAAAATTCCTGCCGACCTATCTACCCTTTTTTTGAAAACCATGTTATTGGAACAGCACAATTTACTTATTTATTTATTTATTTATTTATCTATTTATTTATTTATTTATTTATTTATTTATTTATTTATTTATTTATTAAATTAAACAAGTTTCAAAAGTGGTCATACCATGTCTGAATGTCAATACTAGTATATGGTCTACAATTCTTATTCAGCACACTTTTCAAAACTGACCAAAAATCTTTGGAGTTCTTTGATGACGCTTCAAACAGTTGACTTCCAATCGCATCTTAATATTAGTTTTTGCGCTTTCTGCAGACTTCTTTAAAATAAGCCTCGGCCAACTAATATTCATTCAGCGCATCGCTACATCCCATCTCTCCGAAGGCTTTCATTTTCTCGTACATGCTGCACTTCATTTTAGTGCAAGTATTGTTAAACCATGGGGGTTGATTATTACGCTCTTTAAAATATTTGTTAGCGCAGAGACCGTCAGAGCCAGCTATTTTTAAGGCTTCGTTCCGGGTAATAGCAGAGGACGAGTCAGAAAGCTCTTCTTTTGCTTCACTCAGTAGAGGTAGAATGCGCCTCGAAAGTCAAAGACTTGAACTTTTACTGGCTGGCTCTTCTAAAAACATTTCGTTTTGAACAACATTCCTACCATCGATTATGGAATATATATTTTTATCAAGACTCGGAATCTTGCATAAAACAGGAATGAAGTGTACCATGGTTTTCTTTCCGTTATCAATATGGTTACCGATCAAGGTTGGTCTTCGTACATTCATGTATGTATTAGTTCAGCTCATTTGAAGAAAGGTGTGTGGGTTATTTAAAATACGGCTAGTTTTCAATCGGATTCGAACCCACAACATGTGGACTTACCTACTTAAGTGGACTTACCTTTTGAATTTCTCGGCAAAAAGTTGCATACCGTTCCATCGTGCAAGTAAGTTGTTTGCCACAAACTATATAGCAGTAATCGTTTTCATTTTCATCACACAGACAAGAGGGCCAAGGCCACTGGAGCGATTATCAGAAAAAAGGGTGAACAGATGACGCCAGAACAAGGTTATAACGCGTGACATTATAGTTTACCAACAAGTCGCAAAATTTTTTCTGTGCCAGCCAATTTTTCCAGACATCATTAAACTGGCCAATTAAAATAGACGAAATCATGAAACGGCGAAATAGCGAAATAATAAGGGACTGGACAGAAATTTACTGGAAAGGAGAGCCGATGTTTTTCTAAATGACTGTGCGTAAAAAAATGATCCTGAAAAGTGTTTGAAAGAAAAGTGACCGTCCCTAATTTCTAAGCCCAACAAACAATGACCCACCCCTGCGTTTTTAGGCATATTTACGAAATTGAGGTCACAGGTCACCTAATCACGTGACATTTTTGCAGAAAACTTTGTTCACATAATCATTCCTTTCCACCTAAAATCAGATCTCTAGCTCTATTGGCTAGCCTTTAATTATGTGTGTAATTAATGAGGTACAGAATGATATGAGGGTCAAAAGTTATGAGCTACACCAAAATTTTGCAGTGCCTTTTCGTCCCAAAGCCATTGTCCAATAATACGGGACCTCCCGGACTGTATTTGGAAAAGATCTAGCCATATATGGCTTTGCTGCAGAGGTATGGGGCAGGTCAAAGGTCGTAGAATATTCTGAAATATAATACATTAAAAATCTTCTCAAAATTGACATGGACACGGCGTTAGACGTTGATATTTGCAATGTTGTAACCTGGCCATATGGTTTAAAAAGTTAATGTAAAGAATTTGAATTGATTAATATTTTTACACATTACGTCACAATTTTAAGGTTAAAATTCGAGTTGGCCACAAGAGAAAGGGTCTAAATATTGTTGATGTGGACTGTGACACGTTGAGGAGGATCACTATTTGTTGCGCACGAAAATAGTGGAGGTGACCTTTTTTCTTACCAACTTTTGAAGTCACAATTTTACGTACAGCGTCATTTTGAATAATGACGGTCTTCCCTTACATACTGGTGCTGCGATAATAGGACAATGGGGAGCGAGTGGCGCGAGTAATACATGACCGTCTGCTTTGCTGTTTGTCGGATTTATTTTATTCTATATATTTCAGTTGTTTCATTTCATCATCGCGCCATTTCGCGATTTCGTCGTTTATAATTAGCCATATAGCCCCGTCCCCAATACTGTCAAAATTTCGTAACTTGTTTTGTAGTGATACCTATTGCATAACAAATGGACATTTTATCTAACAGAGAAATTCCATAGCTAGCAGAATCTTCTAATTACAATTGCGAATGTACCTAGGGAACACAAATCTGGACCGTCAAACTTTTACAGTATTTTTTTGGCTTACCTCTTGCGGGACCCATTCTGCATAATGGGGTGAATGTAGTTTTTACCGCCTTAGTTATGCGAAAATTAGGAATTTCTCCCTTAGAGATAACTCAGGGCTTGCGGCCATTTTTAATTTCAAATATTGGTAAATCTTGGGTAATTTGTTTCTCTAGTACAAAATTTGCACCGTAAACTCCGATATTTATTCTCGATTTTGAAGGAATAAATGGTTGAAAGTTTGCTTGAGGAAATTTGAACAAATGTTTCAGTCTTTCATTTTCGAGACGCGTACTGTGTAAAGGTTATCAAGTAGATCTGACACATACATTTCTTGTCACTGTTCCTTCGTATCTGTTGCCACAAGACTTCGATTCGTTTCAAACATCAAAGTCAAGAATCATTTCCGATTAAGACGAAAATGTTATTGGCATTTTGTACTCCAAATATAATTTTGAAACCTTGTTGTGATTGTCAACTAAAGAATTTATGACATGTCCCCAGACAAAGTAACCATTCCGTTTTGTTTTCTTTTAGTGAAAAACAACTGGGACAAAATTACTGACTTCACTAAAGCAGCACTAGCGAGTATAAAAGAGTCATATATATTGTATTTCTCTGAATAATATTAGTTTAATATTGTCTGGTCATCGGGTTCTTATGAGGCATTTTCTATAGGGGTTTGGGCCATCTTGAAAAGTGTGGCGTTGTCCGAGAGCACAGAGACCGAGAATCAACGTGTGTTACTGCAATGGAGGCAAAACTGTGTGGATCAGAGCCTGGTTCTCCGTTGCCGGCTACATTGTTGGACATTTTTACCAGGCATTAAAATAGCACAGTTTCAGGGACTGCAAAAAGTCTGCCCGTCTACAAATTAATGATGATGTTGTTGAATCATGTCACTGTAATTTGTGTCACATTAACATGGTCCTGATTTTATAAATCTGCATAACAAAACTAAAATACTGAAGTATAGCTATCCCGAGACAAACATCAAAAGTGTATTTTGCTGTGCTCTGGGTGTTCACACCGCACCTTTTACACAGATGACAGAACTGGGAAGGATAATTACGAGATACTTAATTAAATTGATTTTGGAGATGAAAGTCCGCCCAGTGAAGGTGGTATCAAAGCCACGGAAACTTCAGGACAAGTTGACAAAAGCGAAATGGTAAGTTATTTGAATGCATATCTGACTTGTGTGACATAGAACCGAATATACATTGCCTATTAATATGTTCGTCTTGCATAAATGATGAAGCCATATTCTCAAAGTACGGCTACATGTCGCAAAAATTTGTATATTTGATCGTGTAATATGAAAGGTCAGGAATACTACAGCGCAATAGTATTTGAACAACCACATCCTTGAAATAAACTTCTAGGGAAACAGCCTATTGTGTTCCCATGAACTGAGTGTGTCGTGGATGTGAAGCATTGGTGTCAACATCCGTGCTACATGGTTATTGTGATCGGACAAGTCAGGGCGGTTACATTGAACAATGTGTTTCTTTCAAGACACATGTAAAGTTATCTTTTAACTATCATAATAGTTTTCATCCATCTTAAACTTGTCTGTTTAATTACATGTTTACACACTTCCTGAAAGTGGTTTGAAGTTCAAGGGCGATACTCTAATGCTACCAAAACTTGGACAACACTTTTAAGATCAGTCAAAGTTGTGAACAACCTTTTTATCGCAAGTTTGATACGATCCTCAGGAAGTGTAGCAAATAGTGGCAATGACATTTACCAGCAATGATGAATGTGTATGACAGATTATTTACTGGATATCAGTACCTCATGAAGCATCACTCCATAAATTACAGTAAGGCTAAATATTTTAAATATTTTAGGAAGACATAACACGACAACTGAAAGAAACTAGTCAATCATATACAGGCACTTTTTGATTGTACAGTGATCTTCAACTGAGAGCTTTATAATAATAGTGGGGTAATTACAAACACATATATGCAAAAAACTAAATTACCCAGCAACTTTGACTAGTGAGATCACATTTCCTACTTTGTCAATTAATGATCAAGATTGCCAGATTGGTCGCTTGATGAGGGCGTTCTCACGTAGCTGTCATACAATATTGATTTCTGTTGCGCCCTCATAGTGATATATCAACAAAAAAGTGTTTTTAGTACGTTTCGAGTCATTTTAGCCCATTAAATGGCGAGATTTAACTACTACAGCTACTTTGTTCTACTTAGTGACGATATACCTAACTAAATTAACATATTCTCCATCATACATTTTGCTAAGTCTATCTTTAAAAAAATTGCATGGGAACAGTCTATACTTCAAAACTACTGGGTCAGATTGAGGTTAGGCCAGTCTTCACATTTTTCCAAAGTGGAAAAGATTCTTGTTGTATAAGGCACTATTGCCCATGTGATGTAAAAATTTTAAGATTTCTGAGATGATATATGCAGAAAAATTTAAACATCTGACGCATGCACACTCAAAATGACAATGAACTAGAGACATATTGACAGAAAATCTAAACCTTCAAAATGTGGTGATTCCGAAAATACAGTGAATTACTTAGATTTGAAAAGGAATAAAATTGTTGGAAATTAGTATCCTTAACAAAGTTAATCGGATGAGATACATATTAAAACAAAAAGAAAAGATAGTACTGCATCCAAATCTCGTAAGCTTACAGAATTACAGAGAGTTTGTTACATTACTTAACGAAAACTGTCAAAATTTTATGATTCAATAAATATGATGAGTTCAATAAACCTTCCAAAAAACATCAAAAATTGTCAAGTATATAGATGTGTAGCTCCTGTACTAAATGTTACGGTGAATAACAGGGGTGGATGGGTGGTGGGTGTACTCTCGTCTGTTACAATGGATTTTCGTCATACAGTAAATTCTTGTATTGACGCAGAGTACAGTAACTTCTGGTGTTATTGGATGATGTTAACCTTTGACCACATAAAACCGAAACGTCGACGGGGGGAAACAAAAGAGAAGATTTTACATATTTTACACAAAATATACATCTAAACATTCAGTACTTTACTCAGTGAATAATAGTCGGTCCAAAATCTGTGAATTTTAGTGAAATTATGCTGCTGAACTACAATGTACACTGCGTGAACTGCACTGCACGAGTTTAAATTTCGTTCTTTGCTGAACGCATTCCCTGTCTGCTTGCGATCGCCTGACGCAGTGATCGACGGGTATAATAAGGAAGGTTATTCATAAAATGTAAACGCAAACAAAAACGGGTTAATTGTCCTCAACGCTACGCATCTCGCACAATACCTCCGCTGTACGATGTACTTTGATATAAATTCCAGTACTTTGTCAGTAACCTTAAAAAGTTGCTGTACTCCAAGTCAAAAGTTATATGACTCCGCGTCCTCTGATACCAAAACGTACTGCACGGCAAACTTTACAGGTTACAGATGCAGGTGTATAATATTATAGGAAATGACCCTATGACAGAAAATGATCTGAAGATATTCCCGAAATTTGTCAAGAAAATTCCTGACAATGCTTTACATACACATCAAATGAAACGAAAACACTGCAAAATATCTATCTCCTTTTCAAAATTGCAATAACTTGGACACATGATACATAAAGAAGAGATTTATGACTTCAGTAAATTTACACTTCAAAACTCTGGGTCAATGCTGACTAGCAGCACTTGTACCACAGGGTACCAAGATGTCCAGTTGTTTGTATTGTTGTTTATGTTTATTAGTCGGGTTGTTGTTGTTGACCAATACAATTCAACGGATTAACTATTGTGTTATTGTTGTTCAAACGTTATAAAGATGTCCTAAGAAGCACTACCAGGACGCTATCATTATTTGATCCGATGCAAATCTCTCAAAACGTACACTCTTCATATACCTACACACAGTGTACGTTTTCAGAGAGTTGCATAGGGTCAAAAAATGATAGCGTCCTTGTAGTGCTTCTTAGGACATTACATTACGTTTGAAACAACAACAACACAATAGATATGTTCGTTGAATTTTGTTGGATAACAACAACAACAACAACAACAACAACAACAACAACCAGACTTCTGGGTCCCCTGTGTTGGTACTGAAATGCAAAGCATGTGCAATAATATACAACGCAACAGCATACTGAATTGGAAGAAAATTATGACGAGAGGTAGGTGATGTGTCTGTGTGTGTAGTGTGTGTGTGGACACAGGGACAGACACTGTTGTAGGCTTGACGTCTAAACTAGAACTGATTACTTTATTGTCTAATAGTAAAGACTGTAACATATCACGTCATGGATGACTAATCTCTGGAATGTGATTGTCAGGTCAGTACATTGACTCAAGGATGTTTACTTGACGGAAGTGAACAGATGTGAGATAGTGTTGAAACACTACATCAGGGATGTTGCAAAGTGGTTTTGCACACAGTTCTTTGCCAGATAAGAAGCTTCTGAACGTTGCAAGATCAAATCCTAAACAAAGTTACTGAACTGATACGAATGTATCTTTGCATTGTGCACAGAGTACTATGGGTCACAAGAGACCCATAATGATAAAAATACTGAGGCCAGTTGCATGTAATTTTTCTACTTGAATGGAGTTACTTAAAATTTTCAAACTCATACATATACAATATAGAAACCTTCAAATGATGGCCTTGTTGCCAGTACTATGTTTCTATTAATTATGGAAATCTAAAGCATTACATCCTGAACCTTTTGGTGTGACATGGTATTCTCTACATGCTGCATGTAAATAGAACAAAGACAAAACAAAGACTGGGACATAATCACGCTTCAGAAGGCAATGTCAAAATTCTCATTGCTTCACACTTTGTCTAAAATGACCCAAAGGACTTTTTGTCAGCACAAGACAGATTCACCTCCATTGTTTGTCTTGTACAGAGAACGAATTGTCATGTATAACATAATTTGGTTGCTATGCGCTAAGTTAACCCTCATGTCTACACCATTTATCTATGTATCTTATTTTTTATAAGTACATACAAGTTGCACTAAGTTCACATTCAGCTATGTCTTCCGTTTAGTGACGGTACACACTTTCTTGTGTACAGGGCGATGTGCCTTTTGACAAGGGACACCACAATAATACACTAGTTTACACGGACACTGTTTGAGGTCTTTACTGTCTGGAGCCTGACAGTCTGGGTTGTTACATATCTTAGCAGATAGCATGTCATAGGAAATCCGAAGAACTTTCTTCGATTGGTTATCCTCTATATCAAAGAATGTAAGGCGATCTTTTTCGGCCTTTAGTCCCTGCTCATAGTGGTAAAAGGCAAGGTTGACTTGCTCTCTCATAAAATAGATGAAAGCCACATTGTAATGAACACTTGCATATTTTCGTCCACACCGAGGTGTCGACCGTAAGTATTCTTCATAGAGTTCGATGGCAGAATCATTATCACCAAGGTCACTTTTCGCAATAGCAACGCCACGCAAGGCTTCATTATCATAATCTTCGACTCCTTTCATGGCGTAAGCTTTCTGAAAACTATCCAATGACCTATAATATTGATTTGTCAATCTATATAAAACACCCAAGATTATGTACAGATGATGCAGGACTTTTTTACTGATACCTGTATTATTTATATTAGTTTCACACTCTATCATGTGGGCTAAACCTTCATATTGACATATTTTAATTCTAGTTGGAACATTTTGTGCCAAAGTGTGGCTATGAGCAAGATAATACTGAGATAGGAAATCATGTTTGTTAGCTGCAACTGCACTCATTGCTATC
>LD354480.1:0-25117 GCA_001465055.1 Ptychodera flava
GAGCCCTCCTGTTCGACCAAACCGAAATTACCCCTCCCACTTTGGCTCGTCCACTGGGTGTAGCAAGGGTCGTGCCATCGCCTAGGAAACGGAGGGTGCATTAATTGTTGCATTTCGATGCACATTTTGATTATATTCAGAAGATTTTGTGGCCAGAACTCAGATAGAGAAGCATTTATATTCACATCTCACTTATTCAAGACTGGCTGAGAGCAGCACTTCCGTTCAGTTAACATCATTACGCCATTTATTATGCCAAGAAAGATGAAGCCAATACATTTTGCCCTCCCTGGTCTCAGCCAGAAATGGTTATACCTTACAGTTTTTTCCCACGGAATGAAAACAAATGTACTTGGGCTGAGGCCCAAGTACAATAATATTAAACAGAACGATTACTAGAGGGTTTCGGACCCGTGGTCTCAAAAACCCTAATGAGACAACAACATTTCATTCATGTAATGAAATAATATAGCAAGTACTTCTTGCACTGGTGCAAACGAAATATTATGATATCAACATCTGATTTTGATGAATTTTGAGATTATTTGGTCGGCTGCTGTTTCGCGAGTCTCCCGGCAAGTCGGACTGTATAACGACACTTTTTCGTTTCCCTCGTAAATCGGAAACAGTCGGTTAAAATTATCAGCACTTTCAAAGTACGCCGATGACGCCGAAAAGTAGTTGCTGTTTGCTACGGTAAGTTACGGTACATTTTAGACTGCCTTAAGCAAAGTTGGATAATTACATAACATGTAACATTATGTAGCTTATAGGAATGTAATCTTTTACAAACGCTACAACTGTGAAATGTCAATTAAGTTTCCAACAGCCGCGATCTGAGTAACAGTTCTGTGACATGCTTTTTACGAGACATTGATAAGTTATACCTTTGTTACTTTTCAAATGTTGCTATAAATCAAAGGCTTGTTATTTGTTGTCGTTATAGCTTCGATATCTAGCTTTGCTACAATTCTGTATCAAAAGAGGACATTCGCTCTTATTAAGTCTTACGCTATTACTCTTTCATTCCAAAATACTCTGACATATAAGAGGCTGGCCCTGACGTCTAGCTATGGTACCATATTCAACAACATCGTTCAAGTTTAGGGCATCACTCCTTTCCAACGTCGCACACGGTTTTTCATTTAATTTTATAAGATATGTATTGCTATGTAGAGGGTGTTAAAGGCCATAGGAATATAATGTACAGCTAAGCGCAAGGCACGTTTTTATGGTCATTCACTACTGACGCATTTCTGTTTGTCATGATAACAGTCTGAGTGTACCTACGACAGCGAAAAACACTTCAGACATTCGTATTTCGTATTCGTAACTAGTATTTCGACGAACGTTTTGTACATCGCCGGTATACTCCGATATTGGTGTACATGTATTTCTTCAATAACGTGTCAGTGTCCAATCCATGTTGAAACGTACAAAATTTGTATATTTGAAGAAGAAGAAAATGTTCCAAGGTGTTTGGAAAGCTTTTGTTTCGAGACGATGTTGTCATTTTTCGGAGATGATTATACTTAATCTTCACGAACGCGATGTATAGACAGTACTTATATACAGTAAAGTCAGTGATATGGACATAGAGATATAATGTTGCAGCTGCTGTGAAGCCTCCTGTTACATTATTTATACAATTGTTTTGAGGAAAAATACTGTTTAAGTTATGAGAGAAAATAGCATGAAGGAAATGAACGGTTTACCCTGATCGAAGTATCCTGAGATAAATTTATTGATTTTCGCCTAATAAACCGCTTATGTTACACAAGTAACTAGGTTTTTGAACACCGGAGAAGGCCACTGTAACCGCAGAGTGTGCTAGCATTGGATTTGCAGCCAACACGGTACTATACTTACACAATCAAAATTCGCATTTTAAGTTACTAGTCATACTTATTCACTCAATCATAAGACTATAAGAGACGACTGTTCACTTTCCTTGTCGGCCGGTTAAAATCATGCCTACTTTTTTCATGTTTTCGGTCATTTTTTTGTTGATTGACCATGTTGGTAGGTGTGATTCTCAAAGAAGCAAAACCAACAACAAATAAAAACTGAGCTAAAATGTGCTGAGATTCGTATGTTTCCTGTTCGGAGCTTGATGCCTCGTGTCGTTAAAAAACTTTGCTTCTTGTGTGAGAGGTAAAAATCAGATTTAGGCTTTGTATAGTGATGAAGGTAGATGTGTTCAAGATCTTCGTAATTGTCAGGCCATTAGTGTAGTAAGTGTAATATTGGAGTAATCGTGAAAGCCATGTTGCTTTGAACTTTGTCTAACTGCCGATTTCTGTTAAACAAGATACTTATTGAGAGACTCCAGCGAGAAATATGAAATGGTACATACAAAGAAATGTAAGCAACTAATTCATGATCATGTCCTGAACTATACCAGAAACTTAACCGGATACAGTCCAAGCGACTTACGTGCGAGTATATTATGAGTATAGGTGGTGTGACTTCCTCCACCATAGTTGATTTGGCCCTGTCAAATCTTAAAAAAAATGCATGACTGCCGAAGACCAAATCGAGTTGGGATACAAATACGTCAGACAACAAACACAACAGACTAGAGGCGTACAGCTTCCTTCCTTTGTAAGCATGACGTCTGATATTAGTAGTGTATCGTACCAATCACAGACATAACCAAAGCGCTCAGGAATTTCATGATGGCCAATCAAACACTCGCAAGCTTGACATATAATGCCTACGGTGGGTGTATCGTTCAATTGCCTCTCTGGTTTCAATCGAGGTAGCAAAATCTCGTAGTTATGGACAACACACAGTCTGTTCAGGAAAACCGAATGTCTTTCTCAAATCTTCGTGAACAGTTATCGGCTGAGGACCATCGTGGCATAGAGTCTCATATAGCTGCCCATCAAAATGAAGGTGAGCACCTTGCCACTGTGGGGCAAAGTCCTTCTGCCATTTCACCAATTTTTTGTCACAATATACATTGGTCCTAGTTGAAGCTCTCAAAAGTATATGAACACTGGACTTGGTTGAAGAGCTCACGCAATTTATCCGGAAGCCATGTTACATCGATAAATGTATTTATATATTCCTTCACTTAAGTTTATTATTACCAGCTGTTAATTGTTTTGGAGTTACTTTAGATGGAAAGAAGTCCATGACAACTTTATCTGCATGTTATGTTGCAAACTTTTCAAAGGGTTGGGAAAGACGGATGATTCAACACTTCTGTGAAGAAATGTTTCGCATATAGAATCATTGCTTTGAATTTAGGTTGCATTGTTAAAACACCTTAATTGAGTTAAAAGCGTTTGATTATATATATATATATATATATATATATATATATATATATATATATATATATATATATATATATATATATATATACCCCTTTGAAACGAAAACCCCGAAAGGGCTGAATGTTTATAATGATTTTTTACAGACGGATACTCGTTTATAATGGGGTGTAAGAGGCAGCTAAAAAAACATTTCTTGTCATTCGCCCCCCCGAAGCTGTTCGGACGTGATAACCTGCCGAAGCGGGACACTTTGAGCTTTAACATTGAATCGACAACGTCATTTGAAGGAAAGGGAGTGCACATCAATGAAATCTTCAATGGCACTCAACATTGCCCATTACCCACACGAATATTTATAGAAGGGAAACCAGGCTTTGGAAAATCCACTCTTTTATGGCAGCTTGCTTATGACTGGGCAAAGGAAAAACAGGGCAATCCGCTCTTTGATTGTGCGATTGTATTTTATTTACAACCTCGGAAAACCGTTAAAAATTTAAAAGAAGCTATTCATCGCTCGCTCATTGGTATAATAGACGACATAGGAAACTTGTGGAGATATATTCAAGATAAACAAGAGCATGTTTGTTTCCTTTTAGATGAATTCTACGATGTTGCTCAATGTGATGAGAGTGATGTGTATGAACTATTGTCAGGCTCTTTTCTTCCTCGTGCCAAGGTTATTGTGACTTCTCGAAGGTTAGATAACAAGAGAATAGATTACAAATATGATGTATTTTTACGGTTACGGGGTATGACGGAAGACATGAGGCAGAAATACATTAAGAGCCTTGAAATGAAAGAACAAACTAAATTAAAAGAGTATTTTAGCAGAGTAGGAAAATCGGACAGTGCAGCAATTTTTTTTGAGATGATGAAGAATCCTCGAACATTTTTTTTATTGATACAATGTATTCATAGCTCAAGTAATGAATTCAGTGCCAAAGTATCAGAAACATATCTTTATGAGCAAACGTGTAATAACATCTTAAAGGGTTGGTCTCCAGAAGAGATAAGACAACAGTTAAATTCGTTCGGTAATTATATGGCAACATATTATTTTTATGGAAATGTGGTGATCGAGCCTAACTATGGAACACACCAAGAGTCAAGACGTTTTGAAAATTCCAAAGAAGACCTCCAAGGATACTTGTCTGGCGATTTAACAACAAGAGAGTACTTTTTCGCGAAATATTTGGAAAATTTGTCGAACAGAGAAGATGAGACATCGTATCAAATATACAAGAGGTTTTTAATCCTAGCAACTGAGGACGTTGAACACTTCTCTCAGTTGCTAGTATTTCTTGTAGGACTGCTGAAGGACAAAGCAGTCGATTTATTTGGTAAGCTTTCGCACCAATCATTCGATAAGCAGAGAAACTCTGAACATATACTCATGCTACTACTAGAATCAAATGGTTCTCCTATAATTTTTTCAAAAGCGTCGGAAATAATGCCTTCCGTTTGTGACTTCCGAATCCCATTGCAATCGGGTTTTGACAGAAAAACTTTAAAAGCTGTACTCTCAGAAAGTAATCTTGCGACAGAGGAAATCAATTTGTCTTTGGATATCGATGTAGTAAACATCAATCGCGTTGATTTGTTGGAAATCATAAAAAATGATTTTGAGATATTGCAGAAATATACAGGAAGGGTGAATATTTTATTTTCAACGTCGTTTAACTCATATTTTGACAACAATGACACAAGGACTTTCTTTCGTGTGTTCAACAAATTAGCGTTTACAAACATAAAGAGCATAATCTTTTTGCTTCCGAAACATAACGAAGTTGACCAAACCAAAGTACAGGGGAAATTAATGACAGCCATTAATTTGCTTAAAGTAGGTACGATTCACCCAGAAGAATATTATATTCAAAATTTGATCTATGACTTAGATTTGCTGGGAACTCTCCTAATACTACTAAATGGCAGTAACAACATAACATTTGACATGGTTTTGCCAGATATTAAGGTGGAGAAAATCAATAATACTAGTGAATGGTGCAACGAATTGGAAAACAATGTGGAAACGATAATGGCAGATTTCGGCTGGGGGCTAAAGAATATATATGTTAACCCTCGTGATCGAAAATTTCTTTTATCATGCGCTCGAAAACAACATGGTAATGATTGCAAATTGTCAACAATTACCTTTTGTCATGTTAAATGCAATGATGCCGACCATCTTTCGAATTTCATTTGCAAAAATAATGAAATATCAGAAGTAGTGTTAAATAGCTGCGCCGTTAACCCTGATATATATATTACTATCGTCTCCAAGTTAACAAACCTGAACATATCAAAACTCTCTTTACGACAGCTTCTTGATAACGCTTTGCCTTTAATACAGTACAAAGCTGAAAAATTAATCCGTAATTTATCTGAAATGGTGTCTTTGAAGAGTCTACATCTACAGAATTTTTGTTTCCCAAACTATGCGAGCACTGTACAATTATGGCATGATTTAGTATCAATTAAAAAACTGTCTCAAATTCACCTATGTAACTGTTTTCCAAAATCTAGGAAAACGACAAGCGATGAAGTATATCCAGTGATAAGTGGTTTGGTTGAGCGGTCGAAAGCAAAAACGGCCAAGGGGGTTACTCTAACTCTAAGGGCAAACTTGCTAACAAATGGCGATGTTAGGAAACTTTTGGAATTTAACCTCATAAAACCCAACAGTAGCTCTCTTGGGCCCATTTATCAATGTACTGTAAGTCATATAAGTGGTGATCTGTTAAAAGAAAAGAGTTTTGAGCTGTTAGGAGTATCACTTGTGGATACGTAGTTGTCCTTAGTAAGTGAAACATCTCTTTGTCGAGGTCACTATGACGCATAATTGGGTAATTATACATTAATATAACTTTTCCATTTATTATTCATGTCGGACTGAGATACTTCAGTTTTGAGTAAAATCGGAACTTCTTGTAATAGCCGCGCTATGACTTTTTCATGTCGGCCAATTACAAATTAATTTGCTCGTCATTTCTAGTCAACTGTATATTGACGAAATGCTGATGTGAGGTCAATAACATCAGGACGTCGACTTCAAGTGGTGATATATATATATATATATATATATATATATATATATATATATATATATATATATATATATATATATATATATAAAACACAAATTACTTCAAGAAGTACAAAGTAATGAAATCTGTTACTTAAGTTTCATGCATCCTTCAATCTTCAGACAGAAGTGAAAGGATTCCTATCTCGACACTCTTATATATATATAATTGGGACGTACCAGTCTATTCATATTTTATGTTTAAATTCGATAAATAATATTTGTTTTGGTGGCGACATTTTGAGACCAACTCATAGCGTTTGTTTTAGAATGTAGATTTGTCAGCATTGATAATGTGCAGCTTTTCTGATATACAAAGATTACATCGCTTGCTTATGTTAAAGTAGCTCGATGCTTTGTCAATAATTTACCACGAAATATCAAAGACTTGGCCCTGACGTTTTAAGTTCCATACAAACTTTGATAACTATGTATTATTCTTATATTTTTTCTTACGGTAATTTGTTTTATTATTTATAGCGCCCTGCTTAGCATCGAGCTCTGTAATGACATCTGTATACTTATATATATATATATATATATATATATATATATATATATATATATATATATATAAATATATATATATATATATATATATATGTGTGTGTGTGTGTCTGTGTCTGTCTGTGTCTGTCTGTGTCTGTGTCTGTGTGTGTCTGTGTGTGTCTGTGTGTGTGTGTCCTTGTGGGAAATTACAGTCTTCGATATAAACAATATATAATTACTTCACATACAAAGCAAAGTGATAATATCTGTTACTGTTTCTTGAGTTTCATGTTACTTAAGTTTCATGCACCCTGCACCCTTTGACAGAAGTAATAGTATTCATAACTTTACACTTCATTTATATGCTTGGGATGTACCATTCTTTCTAGTCGGTGTTAACATTTGATACATAATATTTGTTTTGATGGCGACATTTTGAAACGAACTCAAAACGTTTGTTTCAGAGCATTGATTTGTCAGCATTGATAATGTGTGGCTTTCCTGATATATAAGGATTACATCGCTTGCCTATGGTACAGTAACTTGATGCGTTGTCAATAATTGACCACGATACTTCAAAGATTTGGTTCTTGTCTTTGAAAGACTAAATGTACTTTGACAGTACTACATTTGGTCTTTAAAAGACAAGAGCCAGGTTTTTGGGGTGTCGTGGTTAATTGTATATTTAAAAGCCCGTGTTCCGAGAACAGGACAGAGTGATTCATGATCTCGTTTTAATGCATTGAGGCACATTTTGGAGGATGGTATATATACTATTGTCTATCTAGAAATAGAGACTTCATAGCTTAAAGGAAATTTAATGTCTCCATACAGTCAATGCTTTGTGCTCGGGATCGTCATGATGACGATCCCGAGCATATTTCTTCAACCCAAAAGAATAATCCTCTGACCAATATCTTAAAAGAGAAACACGGCATCACGGTGTAGTTTGCTTGCACATGAAATCAAGGTTGTTTTCTTAAATTGTATATATGATAACGAAGGGCAAGATTACGATTTTCTGCACGTTCATAATGCGTCAATATAGATGAACATGAACATCAACCCCACAGGTATGCAACAAATCGTGATCTTGCCCTAGCTAGCATGTGTTATTATTTTATTTCACCGAATATTCATTATGAACATTTGCATCGTATTTAGAAAGAGAGATGGACACGGTAGTTCTTATTCATTATAGCAAAGGAAAAGTAAGTTTTATTGCAAGTGCGATTGTATTCAAAATTATTGTTCTAAAAAATATCTTGTAAATAAACAATTTAAGGTAGCGACTCGGGTTCATTGACACGTATTTTCAATCCGTATTTTCACATAGAAGAAGCGGTCACACACCCGACATGTGGTACTTTTTTATCTGCTGGGTCACCGAAGAGTTCAGAAAATATGTTAGTTTTTCAAAAACAGTGCGCATACGGTTGTTTAACTCAAAACACGTGTTTTTTAGTTTTTTTACTCAAAAAGTGTAAGTACAAATTTCCCATCGGCCTTGGTGATCTGTTTACGGCAATCGACGGCTGGGTATACTGGGCAAAAAACTGTGTCCCGGATTTTTGAAATTCGCTTTTGTTTTCGCACAATGAGCCTTCAAAGTGTCAACTTGACGATTTTTGCATAAATTATCGGCCTTTGTTCACGTTTGTCAAGATACCTTCACTTCCAGGCCTTTTATCGGAACTGTGAGACACAGTCTTTCAGATATACTCATTCACTGTCAACAGGTGAAAAATCGGGCTAATCTGTGCAGGCGCCGCCGACTCATACTTATTTGAATAATGTACGCACTGCCAAAAACGGAATTGAGAAAATTGACGATTTGTGTAAACGACCTATGCGTCACACATTGTGGCCAAGAAGTCCGACTCGCGCACTATTTTCTGCGAATTTTATAACACGAAGGACTAAGTTGAAATATTTAGCGTCAGTTTTGGGAATTTAGAACATGTTTGGGATTGCAGATTGTGTGAAAATAGAAATAAATCATACAGTGAACTGGTAAATGCGTAGTACGGTGCCAGCACACAGTAAGTGAGGCTACCCACAATTCTCCATGATCGGTACACACAGGGATCACTCACTGAAGTGAAGCAAATTTGTTCTGTACAGAGAACAACTTGGTCCATATTTCAAAATTCTGGCAACATAGTTCTGATAATCATGATTTTCTGATTTCTCACTGTGAATAATGAGAAGATCAACCCTTTTTCCGCGGAGGAGATAGCAATTTTGTAATTTTGTCGACATAAATTTTTGACAGCCATACACAACATTTTCAAGGAAACTAAGGGAATAAGTTGCATCTGTGTTGGCAAAAGAAAGGGTATTGATTTTGTTTAATGTTTGTAACAAAGGAAATTTGCATGTCTGACAGGTGGTATAATGAGACCATCTTAGTTGCTGATAACTTTACCTTGAAAAGTGTGAATTTTTTAGCACCTGCAAACATCGACTTCTCATTCAATTTACTCTTGAATTTTAAACATAATCAATAATTTTGGAACATAATTTTAACAAATAATCCTGAACTTAAATTGTACGTTAAAAATCGTTAAGAAACTGATAAAATTGAAAAAGCCTTTAGCAAAAAATGTCTGAGTGAACAAATCAAGGGGAATTGTGGGTAGCCTCACTTACTGTGCGCACTATACCGCAAAGCCTATGCCTAATCTTTGTGTGTTTAGGCCAAAGTAATGAAATTCTTTGTTTTGCGTCCCAACCCGCTTAGGTTTTTAAGGTTTTCATATAAAACACACACAGTGTATTTGAATAGGAAATTTTAGGATATGGCCGCTTAGCTTTTCTGAACTAAAATTTTGTTACAATTTTTCATTTGCTGCAATCAAATTACATTGTGTTAATTTTCTTGTGTGTGTTTTTCAGCCGCTTAGACGCGTACCTTTTCCCATTTAGAGTGGACGCAAAACAAAGAATTTACCTACTTTGGCCTTATCAAATATATCGTGGTCGGTAATCCGCGACCGTGTAGCTGTAGCTGATAGTTTTGCCATTTTAGTAATATTTCAGGAATTTCCCGGTACTATGTGACCCATCACTTTTCGCCAAAAGAAAGGCCACGTGACAGGGGTTCGAAATTTGAAATAAAACAAAAATTGCTAAAATTGACCTTTGAACCTGAGTCTCATCGTTAAACACAGAAATACAACTCTCCATTGATTCTTTATTTATCAAAGAGATAGATTACCCTGTGGTGGTGCACGGTTATCTGAACTGACGTTTTCGGTAACTGTACGTTTCCAATCGAGGATATCTGCTACGTTTGCGGAATTCATGTGATGTTTACAAAATCTCTGCATGTGTCCACAGCATACCGCCATATATTCATTGGTGACCTTTGTAACGTCATTACGCCTATGTTAAAAGAAATATTTGTTTAGTCGTCACCTAAAAAATTGAAGCTGACTACAGTATAGCGTTCATGTCGGGCAAGCATTTAAAGTGCTTGTGTTGTTAGTGTAAACTCTACTCAAAATACAGGAGCAGTTCACATGCCCGTAACCAGCAGTACTAGTGGGAATGGGGCTTGCGTGGGGTTCTTTTTGTCTCAACACAGGTTTCATGCTGTTAATATAATAATGTATATAATATAATATTAATATAATAATGTATATTATAAATTGTTTCACGTATTTGTCCTTTAACAATCTTTTGCGAAGTTTTTTTCACTGTTTTGAGTCCCTTATCTAATTAGCCGACTATGTTCATTTGTCATCGAAATAACCGATAAGGAGAACCTCCCATAAATGAGTGGTATATACCAGACGCACATTGGTAACGTATCAGAGGTGTGTTCAAAAACAGTCGCTTATCGTTCGATACACTACGATGGCTGCTGTGCAATGCATTTTACAGTCGCCGCCGTGGTATGCACTAGAAAATGCATACCACAGAGGCCATCGCCGTTGTAACAAATCACAAGCGACTCTGCTTTCTCTTTCAAGTGGTCCAGCAAACATCGCATTGGTCGACTTGTCTAACACTACATCGAACAAAACCAGACAAGAGAGGTCATCAAATGTAACATGTTAAGATTACGATGATATTTTAATGAAAAAGTGGTTCCAAAATATATTTTTAACGTCATGGGTCCCGGTCATGGGTAAACTGAACAATCCCATATGAATAAACGAAGGGGCAACGAGCAAAGAACAAGAACGAGAAAGGCTTTATTAACATGTCGTTTCGACTGACTCAAGTCGCTCGAATTTTAATACCGGCAGTTACGATCAGCCAAGTTACCTACGTTAAATTCTGTTTTGAATATTAGGCCTTCATGCCCACATACTTGAAGCAAGCCTATTCGACGTTCAGTGTATCAAGAACATTTTTGAAGTACGTATCTTACACTTTCGTAGTCAATATTTTCCGACGTAACAAAATAAGGTTTGTTTTATATACGATGCAAGTTTAGATGCAAGTTTTCGAGTGATGTATCATGTATCAGGGTGTGCTAAACAAAGTAGTTTTTTGTTTGTGACTGCGAACATGTTCGCAGATTTCATTCAATGGCATTTGACTTTGAAATTTTAATTTACCCCATACCCTAAGTTAAAAACTAAAAACACCAAAAGTTTAGTATACTATAATCTCTGTAAATCAAGAAGCATTTCCAAAACTAAAGATTCAGCGGTGACGTTAATCTGTACATTAGGATACATTAATCTACATGTATCAATTATAACCACAGAACGCGTCCACTTGAAAAGCAGGGATCGCAGTCAGGTGCTACGGACGTTCGCGAGGAGACTTAACCCTTCGAGCACTGTAATTTTCCCAACCAAGATTTTAGTGCAACATTTTACAAATTTTATGAATTTTTCTGTAATTTTTTGATAATTTTGGACCAAATGGAAGTCACATTTCATTGGCTACAGTTCTTTATCACGATTTTGGCAAAATCTAAAAAAATATGAATGAGGTAAGCTTATATTCCGTAAAGGCAACAAAAATTGACTATGGCGCTCAAATGATTAATCGATAAGTGTCGCAGAATTATTTTACTGGTTTAGAGAACTAATAAAATCACTGATCATCAGTGTGCAATCGCACATCGAATCGACAAGTGTAGTGGTAACTTTGAAGATTCACATCCTCCAATTTCAATTTCCATTTGCACTGTTATTTTTCACAAAATTATTATTGGGAAAACTGAAGCCACGCTACGGAAAGACTCACTGCAAGTGAATCCGACAGTGCCATAAAAACTCTATTCCGAATCTATGCATTTGCTTCCGTGTCCGATGCACACATCTGTATGGTTGATTAAAGTTTTTCGATCGAACGATATGTTTATTTTGATTTCTACGTTGATGCAAGTTCGATGTAAATGAGTATGAGCTTGCACAGTCCTCGCCTAGACCCATTGACTTCTCCACCGTCGGCATGTGCCTATATCCATCCAAAGCCCTTTTAGCATCCTCTCTGACAAATACTGACAAAAGGAAGACAGCATTATTTTGGCCTTGCAAATCAATAATAACAACAATGCCCAACTAGCCCTGCAAGCATTAGACTTTAGTTTGAACCGAACTTGCGACTTCAATACACTTCACCTATGTCCGGGGCCTCGCAATTCTAGAAGTTTCTGGGACACGAGGGGGTTCCAAAGACTATCTATTGGCGCAACTTGGCTTTGTCGCTCGCCGGCAGTCATAGTGATTGTTCTTCTGTCGGCCTTCTTACTGAAAATCCATGCACATTGTCTCAAAAACTTTAGCTTTGCCAATTGTCGCCAATAGCTTCGTATTACTGCGCTCTCTAGCCTTTGTGGCCGGAGGAGCTGCAGCATGACCAAAGGCATCACGGATCCCATACTGTATGCTTCTACACCAGGACCTGCTTACCGGCGACGTGCCCGATCTTTTCAGCAGGGATGCGCAGCGCCCTTCTACCATGGCCCTGCCACTCTCCTATGCCTCCTTAGTATCTTCCAATAACGGAACTTTGACGTTTAATTGTCTCTTGTGTTTCTGCATCAAGCATATATCTTAATGGCTGTTCGGACTACAAGAAGCTGAGCCAATACCAAACTAAAATTCTTTTTGAGAGCTTCCTCCAAAGCTATATGCTTGTGACAAACTTTCTCTCGACCACAGGTCCGACAGTAGTGTATTAACCTCTGAACTCTATTCCCACAAGACCTTCAAGGCAATGGGATAGTACTTTCTTTACGGATCCTGGCTAAATGGATTTCACAAAACTTTTGCAGCAGCTTGCCCCCGCAAACATTGACCTCCCCAACTTTCCAACACGCACACCATTATGGCCCTGAATATTGTTAACACACTTACCTGAGGTATACTGTAGGCGACTGCCCTATCTAAATAGAAAGCTTGTGCATGTGAGAGTGGTGAGCCTTTCCTGGGGCTCTCCGTATGCTTGCACGGGCCAGGCTGGTGAGGGTGGTGGTAGCTGTAATTCCACAAAGTAAATGATGTGTTAATCCCCCTCTTGAGAGCTATGGCCAATAGCTGCTGATTTGGCATTTTTTTCATTTACAATCAGCATGAAATATATTCGTTACATTTAATAATATTTTTTTTTACATTTACAACATGGATGGTCTGCACGGAATACATTCTAGGGTCGAGGCCTGGTCTAGACGGGCTTGCACGAAATACTTCCCTTACATTTAATATTAATAATAATAATAATATTTATTGCTTGTAAAGCGCACTACACTACGCTCAGTGGTCTTTACACTAAAAAAATACATATAAATTTAACATTTAATTTATCTATAACAAAAATATATAATTAAAGATACGTACTATAATACTGCCTAAAAATGCGTTTTAAGTCGACGTTTAAAAGACTCGCAAGAACACCCAATACAATGAGCATCAAAAGAAAGCACGCTCAGGGATATTTATGTCCACAAATCTTTGCAAATACTGTGGACATTGGGTACAAAGGATTTTGAACACAAAAGGCATAGGTTTGAACTTGATTCTCTCTTTCACCGGCAAGCAATTAAGTTGGAATAGAACAGGTGAGATGTGTTAACATTTATTAGTGCTTGATACGAGACGTGCAGCCGCATTCTGAAATGAATATTACAATAGTCCAGTCGTGAGGTGGTCGGCGTATCTATCAAAGAACGAATTTTACCGATTTTTTTTACGGTGCGAAAAGGTAGATTTACAAGTGTTATTTATGTGACTTTTCATAAAACCATCTGAATCAAGCAAAACACAAAATCTTTTCCTGTAATGGACGAGGCGACATCGAACGTACCGATCTTGAGACTGTCAAGTTTAGTCATACTTCTCTTGAAACGCGATGAAAAATAAACTACCTCAGTCTTTTCATCATTTAAGATCAACATATTAAGACCCCATCAATTAACGCACATTATCAATGCATAATTCTAGGTCCAACTTGACATCGTCTTGACTATTAAAAACAACATAAATCTGAGAATCGTCGGCGTTAAGCATATAATCAAGACCGTTGGAAGAAATAATATCATGAAGAGGAGTTGTGTAGAACAGCAATTTGTGTTTTTGTGGAATTAATACAAACAAGTTCAACACGGCCTGTTAAATACAAACGAAACCACTGTGAGACTGAACCTATTATTTCAAAACGACACCGCAATCTAGTGAGAGGAATGTCACAGTAGCGATCCATTTACATTTTGTCTAAACCAATCTGAGTAAAAGACAGAACCTGCGACTAATGTATGTCGGTTTTCCAGATTATTTGGTTTGCTAATTCTTGTCCATTTAAGCTACAACGTTTTTTGAAAGGTGAGATATTTGACCATGCATGTAAGATGATTCTATAAAAGGATGGAAGTGTAAATTTCAGTTTATCAGCACTATAATAACAGTTAACCAGACCTCCAAATTTATTGAAATAAAAAATAGTTATTTTACGGGTTTTGCGTTGTGAATAGAGTAATAATTGAAGCCATTTCAGTTAAATGTAGATAAATCAGGTATGCCAGGACCCCATTTAGTTTTATCAGCAATGACAGTCTTGTATTTGATTTTTGGGCTCGTTATTTCGCAAAGAAAATTTATTTAACTAGACTGTGCTTTATTAAGTCTCGTCGGCTGTTAATAATGCAAACATGTCATAAGTTAACAGAGAAATACCATGTGATGTTATAAGCAAGTTTTCCCTCGCAAAGTAAGGTGACGTGATCCCCAAATGTCTAGCTTATCGTTCATTTTTCTAACTCGTTGGTTATAGTTCAGATCATTATTGTTTACTTTATCATGGCCTAAATAATAACCGAGGAGTTTAGTAGGAGACGAAGAAATGTTGAAACCGTGATGAGGGCCTGGGCCTACTGATAATTTATTTGTAAACAAAAGCTCACATTTCTTTGTTTACACTCAAACCAGAAATTGATTTGAAACAGTCCAACAGCAAAATGCACTGTTTGTCTTGCAAACACGTTGTTGTGTAGTCTGCAAAAAGCGAAATGACATGTTCAACACCAAGGGGGAGTCGGATACTATGGATATCTTTTGCATTTCTTAGAGCAATAGCAAGTAATTCTACAGAAATGTCTCGACAATGGACAACCCTGTCGAACGCCTCTTTCAAGGTTAAACCAACCAGTTGACTAGCCTTTATTTAAAACACAGCTTTGAATATCAATAAAATACATGAAACCACTTCAATATGTTTGGGCCAAAATTTAAAGCAGAAAGGGCTTTTTGTATGAAGGACCATTCTAGAAAGTCAAAAGCCTTCTCAAAAACAATGAAGAGGAAACTGACATTCTTCTTTTCAGTTTCTAAATAATCAAAAATTTCATTAATCAGTCTAATGGTTTCCTTAATATTTCTACATTATATAAAGGCGTTTTGATCCTCATGTTTAATATTTGACAGTATTTTCTCAATTCATTTGGCTATACATTTAATTGCTATTTTATAGTCTGTGTCCGGTAATGAAATTGGGACTCCAATTTTCAACAGGGTCAAATCTTTATTGGGTTTGGGAATTGGTGAAATTACTGCCTGTTTTTGAGTTGTTGAAAAATACCCTTCTTAAAATGTATAATTTAATGAATCAATAGGGATATCTTGAATGATGCCGTATGTTGTTGGTTCAAATCCGATTGAAAAAACTAGGCGTATTTTCTAACCTGGGTTGGTAACACTGCTGGTGGACAGAATTGTCCCCGAGGTTATCGTTCGCCCAGTTAAAGCGATGACATTCGTTTCTTCGCTTCGATAAAGTGTGTATGTGCGATGTATGATAGTGAGCATGCGTGCGTGAGTGCTTCACGAACTCTACAACGTGTTGAGCGGTCTCAGTCAGAAAAAAAAATTGTAACAACTTAGCCGGCTATTGAACCACTCTTTTTTGGAAGTGTAGATTAAGCCGAGTGGTTCTGTCTGTGGCCTCTCAGCTAGGCGACTGATGCCGTATGTTGTGGGTTTGAATCCGATTGAAAAAACTAGGCGTATTTTCTAACCTGGCTTGGTAACACTGCTGGTGGACAGAATTGTCCCCGAGGTTATCGTTCGCCCAGTTAAAGCAATGAAATTCGTTTCTTCGCTTCGATAAAGTGTGTATGTGCGATGTATGATAGTGAGCATGCGTGCGTGAGTGCTTCACGAACTCTACAACGTGTTGAGCGGTCTCAGTCAGAAAAAAAAATGTAACAATTTAGCCGGCTATTGAACCACTCTTTTTTGGGAGTGTAGATTTAGCCGAGTGGTTCTGTCTGTGGCCTCTCAGCTAGGCGACTGATGCCGTATGTTGTGGGTTCGAATCCGATTGAAAAAACTAGGCGTATTTTCTAACCTGGCTTGGTAACACTGCTGGTGGACAGAATTGTCCCCGAGGTTATCGTTCGCCCAGTTAAAGCAATGAAATTCGTTTCTTCGCTTCGATAAAGTGTGTATGTGCGATGTATGATCGTGAGCATGCGTGCGTGAGTGCTTCACGAACTCTACAACGTGTTGAGCGGTCTCAGTCAGAAAAAAAATGTAACAACTTAGCCGGCTATTGAACCACTCTTTTTTGGGAGTGGAGATTTAGCCGAGTGGTTCTGTCTGTGGCCTCTCAGCTGGGCGACTGATGCCGTATGTTGTGGGTTCGAATCCGATTGAAAAAACTAGGCGTATTGAATCTGATCCCGGAACTTTAAATAAATTTCTACAAGTAGGCCGTCAGACCCAGGGGTTATGTTGAGGGGCATTGATTTGAGAGCGTTTATAACTTATCCTTTCTCAGGGTGCCTTCGCAGGAAAGACGATCTTCTAGAGAGAGTTGGGGAATAAATTGTTCAGAGAAAAGGGAGGGCATCAAAAAAGGGTCATCTGGAGTATTTTTATGGAAGAGGTATTAAAAGTAGCTGATAAATCAAGCATAACCAAAATGACATTCTTTATTGAATTTAATGCTGTCATATGTCGTCATTATGAACCCTAAGCAAGGCTTTTTCAGTACATTGATTAGCACGGTAAGCTGACTGGCATTTTGCATACAATTTATTTCTGATAAATAGATTTTCAATTGATCCGCAACAATACACTCTAAACATTTTGACAGAAAACATTTGATACCGGCCTATAATTGTTAAATATTGTTATCAAGACTGGGTTTCTTTATCAAAGGATTAATAAAACACGATTGGAACTAATTTGGGATAATTGGGTCTTCATATTTTTCAAATTTCTCAAAAATGTTAGGTGTCCTATAGCTGACAGGACAAAAAGATGATAACGAACAGTTGAAAAGAGGATAAATATCAGTACTAGGCCAGCTCTGTATTTCTCTACTTTCTGCTGGAACTATTTCAAATAAATGCCATTAAGTTCAATAGGGTGGGTATTATTCTGCTGAATCTTTGCGCTGGTCTTCTTCCATCCTGTCAGCTCATCAAAGATCGCTGAAAGTCCATTGGAGTCCGAAGTGTTTAATCGATCCCGGTAATATTCGGACTTTAATTCATCCGCTCGTCGACTATATATTGTAACCGCGCAGAAACGAATATTTCACGATGAACGACGAGACGAGAACACCACCACTTTCGCTCATGTTGATGGACCTTCCACCATATAGTCATTAGTTCTTCATTATCCCACAGGGTATTGCAAGCAATATTCGTCTAGAAATTATGAATATGATCAATACATTCATAGCGGGATTCATAGCTGGACAGAGCCCTAGGATAATTCTTAACGATATATGCTAATAAAATGTACAGTGTGGTTGCTCAATGTCATCATGCAGCACTAGAAACTGCAAAACTTGCAAAATTCTGATTACTGACACTGTGACACAGAGTAATCTGTCAAAAACGTCATACTATGAAGGCATTTCAGCCACTCTCTTGCCTATCTAACAATATCATTTATGGCATAGAGTGCACTTTGTGTGGTCTAATATGTGTGGGGGCGACAGGAAAAAACTCCCAAAGGGGATGTTTCGGCATATGTCTGTGTCCCTTTCACCACAATGAAAACACACGATCTAACACAATATGTCGCAATACGATTAACTGAAAAAATACATCAAGAATACTCACCAAATAGATGTACTTGACTGTTCTACCAATGATCACCAAGTTATCACACAATCTAGTACTTCCTATGACATCATCCCTAATTTTACTGTCAATAGCTGTCTTTGCATTGGAAATAATAAATTGCATTAAACATGGTGCTTTCATAACACGTCCGTACTGAATCTGCTCATCCCTTAACTTATTAGATGTGACCCTGATTAACTTATAAAATACAGCGTTTTCAGACGATACTATAAAACAATGGGTGGTATATGTGTAGACAAAATGGCATAAGAAAATACTAGTTCTCACCGAAACAATTTCTAACACCACCAATTAAAGGGACTAACATCTATACTCTGCCAACTAATTTTGACTGTGTATCATATACATTGGGAAAGTAAAATAATAAAACACTGTTTTCTAAATAAAATGCACACAAGTTGTGGTAAGGCACTCAAATAAATCAAATATGTTATTTTCCAGCATATAAAACGGTTGAGTAAAGCTTTGGTAATGCGTACACTGTAACAAATTTACCGTAAAAAACTTGTCTAAAATGCCAAATGAATTGCACAATGCAATACTCGTACTCATATACGTAATTTTGAAAGTCTTTATCATAGAACCTAAACAAAAAATCATCCGTGAAACTACTATTGGCCAACCAGGGCTAGTCACATTGCCGTCACATCAAAAATACATAAACAAAATAGGCCTGAATTACTCAGTATTATCCGATGTACACTAAAACACTATAATGTAGTTAACACTGTCGAATAATAGACTACTATATACCATTCCTGTATCTTATAAATCTTTAACTTGATGCATCAAACCATCAAGTTTACAAATCAAAGAAATGAACCCGTTTCACTTTACACCAAAACAAAAGAGAAGGTGCCCTGTTGCGAAGAAGAACAACTGTCCAACCAATTCTCCAATAATACGAATTTATTTCAATGTAACTGCCATATACTGGCGAATAGAACTGTTTACAATAATAGTTGTTGATACATATATCTAGTCTGACAAAACTTTCACTGTGGTTTCATCTCTGTATGCAAATTTAGAGTGACATTGAAATGTAAAGTCAGATATGCAAATTTAGAGTGAAGTATGCAAATGAGAATAGAAAGGAGAATACAATTGTCCTTTTCTCAATTCTCCCCCTCAATCAGTATGTGTAACATATTGATTCTCTAATAGATACTGTACTTTTTTCTTTTACTTTAAGGAAATTACATTTCGAGTCAAAATATCCAATAGTAAAGACAATTGACACTGAATCGCGTATACTGCAAAGTGGAAATTTCATTCTGAAATGTCCAAATTTGAAAGTCTTTCAAATGTCTATTTTAGTGTCATTAAACTCAAAATTCGAGAGGGCACACTTTTGTTACAGGGCGCAGAAATTTACTCTTTCCAACTTTCACTGTAACCACACGCACATGTCCATCACGACCAGGGTGTACTTAGATGACTCTTCCCAAGGGCCAATGTCGACGCTGTGTATCTGGAGAAATCACCAGGACAATGTCATCTACTTGTAGGTCTCTCTGTGGTGTGAACCATTTTTTCCGGATATTTAGACTGGGTAGCCATTCTCGCAGCCAGCGTTTCCAAAAGTGTCGCATTAATTCTTGAACTCTTCTCCATCTTTTTCTGGGACTGTAGTCAGTAGTGTCGACAGATGCTGGGGCAAATTCTCCACCAATTTGTCCCTGAAGAAAATGGTTTGGTTTCAGAGGAGTTACATCATCTGGATTTGCAGATTGGTAGGTGATAGGCCGTGAATTGATAAGTGCTTCTGCTCCTGTCACAGCCGTTAGAAGTTCCTTATCAGTTATGTCAGCATTTTTCAGTATGGCGTAGATCGCTCTTTTAGCTGCCTTGATCATAGATTCATGAACTCCACCAAAGTGAGCAGCTAAGGGAGGGTTGAAATGTCACTTTATTCCTTGATTTGCAGTAGACCCCTTGAGTTTATCCTTGTCCAGTTGTTTGACCAATTCTCTGAGTTCCTTGTCAGCTGCTACAGAATTTCTACCATTGTCGGAAAGAACGTGCTTCGGAAGACCTCGAAGGTTAACCATTCTGTAAAAAGCATTCAAGAATGAGTCTGTGTCAAGCCCATATGCAACTTCCAGATAAACAGCTCTGGTGGCCATGCAAGTGAACAGACACAAGTAGCGCTTTGTTCTTTGTTTGCCTCTGCCTTGGATGGTGATGAATGGGCCTGCATAATCAACTGCTACTTCAGCAAATGCACGCAGGGGCATCTTCAGTTGATTGTTAGGCAGTGGAGCCATCACCTGATTTGCAGATTTTGCTTTTTGTCGTCTGCATTCGGCACACTCTTTCTCCCACTGGCGGATTTCCTCTCGTCCTGCTATGATCCAAATCACCTAATATTGTCTTTACACCTCTAGATGCCACATCTGCGTGAATTGTCATTGTATCCACACAGTGCCACTGTGCAGGAGCTGAAGATTCTCTGCTTACCTGAACAACATTTGCAACAAAAAGGTTGTATCTTGCTATATATCATTCATGATAAATATCTCAGAATTGCTGTGTTGTCTGTTAATACAGAGTCTTGTCAATCTTAAAGTCTAACTCTCTTTGAACTATAGCGACCATTCTCACTGCTAATGTCGTCGTAGCCGTAAGTTCCAATCTACGTATAGTTACTTTCTTCAAAGGATTCACTCTTTCATTGGCAAACACAAATGAAGAATGTGTGTATCATTTGCATTGATCTGCCTGATGTAGATAACACAACCATACCCAAATTTCACTGGCATCAGCAAAAGCATGTAACTCTCTGTATGTCACTTTCCAAAATTCGCTAGCACATTGCATCGATGAATATTACTTCTTCCAAGTCTTGGATGCTCGTCCTCCAAGTCTGCCAACTTCTCAAAATATCATCATTTGGTTCATCATCCCATCTTCTTGTTTGCACATCTTTTGAAGCACAGTCTTTGCAGGAATGAGAAGGGGTGCTATAAACCCAAAGAGTCATAAACCGGGTTTAATGCAGACGGCATCACCCTTTTTGTTTCCTCTGTCGTCTTAATTTGGCACATAAATTGGAACACATCCATCTCTGCAATCCATAACATTCCGAGTGTTCTGTCCGTAGGAAGCCGTGATGATTATAATTCTAGGTCCATCAGCTCTTTAGCTTCATCCAATACTGAGATTTCCTTAAACACCTCTCTCATTACTTGACCAATTGGTTAGGCTGAAGTCTTTCTTTTTGCACAAAGCCTTTAGCTCACTTACCAAGTATGTAGCCATTTCAACATCTTCAACTGACGTTAATCCATCAGTTATCTAAAATTATTATGTAGAGTGTTGAACGCCTCTTGACTGGCATTACATCTGTTGTCTGTACCTGCAGTTCACCTGAGGCTATAATTACAGCAGAATGGTGCGGATACCGCTCCATTAGACTTTCTACTTGTGTCTCTTGGTCTTTTGGCCAGAGGTCTATATATCTTTCTGTCATGAATTTGACTTTGTTGTGTGTACTGGTGATTTTCTGTCTGTTCTCTGCTGTTTTGTGTTTATAACTACTGTATTACGAATTGTGACTTAGTGTTATCGGATTATGTATTGGTATGATTGCGATTATTTCTCTTTGGCCACCATAAAAATCTTAGGAGGTCTCGTCGATTCTTAGACACCTTTACGTAACTGAACATTCGATGTAACTGGTGAAGGGTACGGGGAACTCTCTGAACCTCACCAGCACTCCCTAAAGATCATTCATCAGATTTGGACCAGGAAGCAAAACATCATCTAGGGATATCCCACCTTTGCCTCAAAATTGCTTCACTTTGCTTCACAGTCAAACATCAGTCTTATCCTATCAAGCTTTCTAGTGTGGTACACCACATGATGCGGTATAAACCATTCTCTTCCCTCCTTTGGTTTCACTGCATCTGAAACTTCTTATGCATACCTACTTGCAATTATTTTCTCAATTAAGTGTATATAATCTGCCTTGAGTCGGAGATTCTCATTCAATTGCGCCTGCAGACCTTTCAGTTGTTGTTCTGCCACCTATCCGTTATTGGGCAATCTCACATTTTGATGTTTGAAAGGAAGATCCACCTGGTAGTGACCATTCACCATCTTACAAGAACTATGCATCAGACACCCATGAAACGCTTGTCTTCCCAGGACATTTCCCTTCTATTATCAACTCTTCTGTCTTGGAAGTAATTGTTCAGATTTTGTTTTTACAACTTCTGCAAACTACGGTCACCAAAGACAAATATACTTCAATTCTTCCCCTTTCCGATCTTTTCTAACACCCAGGGCCATTCATCCTAGAGGAGTCTTTGTAGTATAAGGACTTCCTGCTGGGCCTGTCTTTACGCCTGTAGGTGCATACGCTGCTGGAACATTGTTACCAATAAGAAAATCATTACTGCTGTCGATCCTCAATCTAGAGAGGTCAATTGCGCTAAGGTGCTCCCATGCAGAAATATCTCTCTGGTATGCCACTCCTCAACATGTAGGCTTGCCTTTGTAAATATAGGAGGCAGTTGCACTGGAACCCCTTCACCACTGATGGTCTCTATTTTCAGACCAGGTATCACCCGTGTCAGAATCTCACATGAAGCACCCCTGTCTTCATAGTAAGTGTCATCCCAGCACAACCTCCATCCAACATTTGTGCTAAGGCTGCGTTGTAAATTTAGTAATAATTTAACAGAATCAAGAACCATTTTGTCACGTTCCATGACTTTTATCTCGAACAAATCTAAACATGTGTGATTTGTCGTAAAAAATCAAACTTGAGCCTAGTAACAGGGCAGAACCTGCAACTGTTGATGATTTTTGCAATATTTCTATGTAATATATCAACTACAGTTTCTTACTGTCTCCCTAAAGCATGCTCAAACACACAATGTTCAGTTTGTCGACAAAGCCTGTATATAAATATGTATTAGGTGATAATTTAATTAGAGTCCAGACTGACAGTCAGTTGTCAGTGACACAGATGCATGGTACACATACACAGGCTGTGCTAGCCAGCTGAATACTGGACAGTTCAACATGCTATAGGGAGTAGAACAAACTGAACTAAAATATTGTCAAAATTATCAAAGTTAATACAGCTACTGCCTACGGGAAACTGTCACTATCAGATACTGCCCTGCTACTGTAGTGTCACTGTTACTGCATACCTGAACAGTGACAGAGATAGCTCTGACTCTGATGTACATGATAGTTGAAGAAAAGTTTGTGTCAAATGACGATCATGACAGTGAAACATTACTAAAGAACATCAGGCCAGAGAGCCGGAAGAACACATGGACATTTTTGAATTTTGGCATATGAGAATAATCACATATTAAAGAAAAATGACGGGGTCACCATGCTTGATTTTTATAAATTTTCACATTCTTGTCATATATAATACAAAAGTAAAACTTTGAACAGTAAAGACGAAATGAAAAAATATATGACTAAATTGAATTATTTATTTTTAACCAAATTTGCTATTATTACACCCAAAATTTACAGAGATGAAAACATTTATCTGATGGAATATTGTAACGTTCCAGTATTGTCAATTTTGAGAAGCATCTAATTCATATATGTCTTGTACTTTTGAAAAAAAGTTTTTGTAGGTCACTGTGCTCAGTTTTTTACAATATGGCAATTAGCCAGAATTCACAATTTGCCTGCCCTTTCATGATCGCCATTTTGTATGCTCTTTGGCAGGAGCAATTGACCTGGTCAGAGTTGGATTAACTCTAGTTGGCTTAGACCAATAAATCCAAAAAGTTCACTGATGCGTTTAAATAACTTGCCTTGGGAGTATGACTATAGAGAGTGCTAATAAGAGGTAGTGTTGAACATCTGTGAACAGAACGGCGCAATACGTGTTAATTATTTCTGCGCGCACATCCTTTACAAATATGCGGGCCTGTGATAGTTGGGGGGACTTAAAAAAATTTTGATCATATTTATCTTGTTCACATTGGCAACCCAACTGAAATTTTGACCGACGCAAAATAATTGTCCTTTTGGGATTAAATTTGGTCCGTGTCCACACTTACCGGTACCAGAATTAGGGCCGACGTAACTTTACCTTCGTTTGTGACCTCTGACCTGTCAAAGTTCAAAATGGCGCATTTAAATAATGGCACGCTGTTTCTACTGTTCATGATTTTCCTGCGTTTTTACGCACAAGAAGGGCAAATATGACTACCACTCACTATTTATTGGATGAGCATATGGTATATATAAGACCACGATGGAGAAATAACCAGAGCGCGGCATTTTTGACATGCCTCTCTAGTCTATTACGTGCACTGTGGAATCGAATGACATGGTCCTGTTTGCGGAACAAAGGTTGGTGGGAAGTTCTGCGTACATAGGATGATATTAAAATGTAAAGACTGGATTGAAAACTTTTGATAGGTGTAAACTTTAGTTTCAAACTTGTTTTGTGCGAATAGGGTGACTAGTTCAACTTCGATCCATGGCAGAGGCCTGGTCAACTGGGACCAGGGCCGACGCAACATGTCCACACAGGCGATTTGCATCGGACCAAATTTTGCGTCAGCCCTGCGTCGGCCCTAAACCCCCTGACCAAACTGTGTCGGCCCAGGGCCGATGCAGCGTGTCCACATTGGTTTTTTACGTCGGCCCTGGCCCAGGTCCGGCCCTAGGCCGACGCAAAGTCCTCAATCTGAACAGGCCAATAGATGGGGGGGG
>LD354480.1:25123-39379 GCA_001465055.1 Ptychodera flava
GTGGGCATCTGAAAAAAAGTAAAATTTCAATCGTGATTCCTCCAGCCCCCCCCTAAAAATCGTTATTTGTGAACGCAGTCTAAACCTTCAGTACAGAAAAAGACATAACTACCAGGATCTAAAAAGGATTACATCTTACTGTCTCAGACTCTTTAATATCATTCACTTGAATTGACATTGTAGAACCACCATGACTTGCAGAAAGGGCACTCATTGGCTTGTCAGCAGTCGTTGTGCTTCTGGTATATTGGTTGTCACTCTTCCGCTGCTTTTGTTGATTGTAGTCATGTAAGACTTTGTGGTGATTACCATTATACACATCACAAGTTATCTTTCATTTTCATCCAGAGGCAAAATGACCCTCTCAGGAATACTTGAAGCACACCTTCAATCTTCTCATCAGAGCTCTCCTATCTTTCAGGGACATCATCTCAAGTGTTGGACAGCTGGCTAGGCGATGTGGTCTATCACAACACAACATTTCAGACCACCATTGTCAACATTTGCTACAGCAGCAAACTTGCACTGTACGCGGTCCCCTTTCTCTCTTCTGTCAGAAACCAAATCATCTCTGCCATAAATCGAATCATGAAGTTTGGATGCTTCTAATTGAATTACCTTAACAAGGTCGTTGAAACCAATGCTCTTTTCCTTCTCATGAAGACTTTGGACAATACTTCTCCAGCTATCATGCATGTGAATAGGCAACTTCTGAACAATGAGCTTCAAGTTCTCTGAATACCCAAGCACACCAAAACTACAAACACAACCTGTTGCGCCTTCTTTCAAGAACAGAAAAACCTCATCCAGGGATTTTGGATCGTCTGCTCAAATAGGTGGCTAGGATAACACCTTTTTCGCATATGAATTAGCAATTACCTCAGGATCACCATGTCTTCTATTTAGCTCTTTCATTGCAGCTGATAGCCACATTAGCATCAAGACATCGGAAACCAACCACAATACGATGAGTTTCACCTGTAGTGCTATCTTCTTATCATTCGAGCACAATGTCTCCATTCTAAAATTGAATTGTTGCATGAACTCATTGTAGGTTAAATAGTTACATTCAAACTTTGTTGCTTCAGTTTTAGGCTTCTGCATTTCAATCATAACATCGCTGAGCATCATAACAGGGACTTTTGATTTCTCAGGTATCACTTCAATTTTGGAAAGAGTCTTCTTCTCTGTAGGGTCATTCTGCGGACAATTCTCTTGGCTTGGAAATTACTTTTTTCCCTGCCTAGAGACTGGCTGTCAAAATCATTTTCAATATCGTCTAGCAGATTACTTTTAGCTCTAGACACTGCTAACATTGTTTGCATCTCGTGTGACTCTGTTTGATGCTGTAGTTCTGTTTTTAACAATTTCAACCTTTTCCAAGAGCTTCCTTATCTTCTATTAATTTCTCCCTTTCTTGTATAGTCTAGCTCTTTATCCATTTCCTCTGATTTTCATGAAGATATCTTGCTTGTCACTGATGGTTTAGGATTTGCTATAGACCCTGCTTTGGTGATTGCAGACCCTGCTGGTCTGATAGCTCATTGCTTCTCTGATTAAGTTGAGAACCAGTCTCCATTTTGGGTTTCACATGTGCTATTCAAACATCCTTTTCATCATAGTGGAGGCATCACGGGCCAGTGGCTACAGCAGTTGACACTAGATCACAGGATGGTGAGTTCGAGCCCCGGTATGGCCATGTTGTTGTGTCCTTGAGCAAGGCACTTTATTCCTCAGTGCTTCTCCCCACCCAGGATAATAGGTACCAGGTAGGACAGTGGTTATAATGTGTGAATTTAGCTCTTTTGCACTGATTGGCTGCACATGTTAGCTGTTGTTGCTCCCCAGGGAGTTGAGTGATACCAAATTAGGTCCAGTGACCTACTGACAATAGCTCTCTTTGCATTGAAAATAATAAAGAAAAGAGGACGCTATATTGCAAGACTTTACTTAGAAATTTGGCTTCAACATCTACCATCCTTTCAATAGTTCTAAACTAAGCTATCGCAAACAACGTGAACACTATTGGATTACTGGACTCAGGACGGGAATGCCTTATGACTGTAATGACAACATATCAACAGTGATTAACCTATCAAGTCCTAGGGGAAAATCTGTCAATGCCATGGGTTTGTTCGACTATCACCCGAGAAGACGATGAAGCCATGGTGATAGACATGGCAAAAGCACCAGAAATCATCGTAGACCTGGAGAGCTTCCATCTTCCTTTAGCTACAAATCGTATGGTCATATAATAAAAGGTGACCTTAACATCTTCACAAACGATTAACTTCGGCAGGTGTTCCAGGTTGGGCGTACGAATCGTGAGACACCCGATATAAACTGAAACTATCATTTTGCAATTATTGTGAATGCCGCTGAGGCTTATGCAAAGAAGTGAGCCTGTTTATAAAAAAGGACGTTGAGTGTCTCTCTGACTGGTTACATACAGTCAGAGATAAAGTTTGATCACTCATTTCACATCTTCGTTCTTCAAGTATTGTCATCAACACTGCATCTTCCTTTGATGACTCCATCATACCACAAATGCTTCGATGCATTGCATAATAGATATGTTATGGCTCCTGCAGACAAGGTTTCGAATAACATCATTTTTGTCTGCAAGTAATTCTACTTTTAGTGTTTGACGAATAAACTTAAAATTAATTCAGGTGAGAGTAATACTGTTACGTGAAAGAAAGTGAACAAAAGGTGAACTCAGCAATTTCCGTATAAAACGAAATTTACTGCAAACATAAGTAAATAAAACTAATCACTAAGTCAAGGGACAGAATACAAACTGCAAAAGTGCACAGGCTACTTATCTCGGCACTGGGACGGCAAAGCTCCAGTCTCAGAGTTGTATCAGTCAGTCGGATGAATGAACAGTCCTTTGGCTTGTAGGCTTGAAGTTGCACAAAGTCCACAGTATAAATCCGGCGTGGCAGTGAAGGTCTTGAAAAGTTTTCAAATTAATACTGCTGGAGTTTCCAAAGACTTGAAATAACACGCAAGAGACATGATCCCAAAATGTCTGCCTGCAAGCCTGCTGTTCCAGTATTTATACTCATGTGGTTATATAAGGGACTATAAGATCAATCTAGAACTTTTATTGACATGCTAATTAGTGCTCTAAAATTCTCTCTCTTACACAACTAATTGAATTTCTAGAACATTCCAAACATGACTGATTAAATTCAAGGTTGTGAGCTCGTGAAGGGCAGTGACCTTGAGAATGTTCTAGACTAATTAAACTCAGCTTATGAGTGTGGGGAAATGACCTATACAACAAATACCACCTGCTGTCTCTCAACCTATCTGAAGTGAAAATATTTCAGAATCATTCATCAGTATTAAAGGAATTTGACATCAATCTGAAGAATGATAACAAGTTTCTACCTCCACAATATTGGAGTCCTAAAATCCACAAGAATCCCTATAAACAGCGTTTCATAGCTTTTTCCTGCGGATCTACAACCAAACGCTTTTCACTACTCTTAACCATAATTTTATTCACAATAAAATATCTGGTCTCGTACGCTATTGTGACATGGTTTTTGAAACAAGTGGGATTAATCAGATTTGGATATTGAAAAACTCGAAAGAATTACTGCATGTTTTAGAAACAAACGACAGCATGTACATTTCAATCCACTCATTTATTTTTTCTATTCTGTATACCACAATCCCACACAACAATCTTAAAACGAGGTTGTCATCATTGGTTAAAGAAGCCTTTTTTCATAAGAATAGAAGTCGTAGGTATGAACACACTGTTATCAATCACAACTCATGCTATTTTATTGACAACAATAATAACAAATACAAAGCTCTGACAGGGAAGTAATTATAAGATGCTACACTTCCGCATTGACAATCACATTTGCTGGGAATGAAATTTAGGCAAACCATAGGCATTCCTATGGGGACAGACTGTGCACCACTGATAGCAGACTTATTTTTGTATTCATATGAAGCTGACTTCATGCAGTCTCTCCATAGAACCAGGGCTAAAACAGTTGCAAAGCTTATTAATAATACTCATAGATATATCGATGATGACGATTGTTGTGAACAATCCTGGTATTTCTAATTACCTCCATCACATCTATCCAAATGAACTGAAAATAAAAGAAACAACAGAAAGTGTGGGCTCAACGTTATACCTTGATTTTTTTGATATTCGACAAAAATAAGTTGCATATTTAGTTGATGACAAAAGGGACGATTTTAATTTTGAAATGATTAACTTTCCCTACTTAACCAGTAATATTTCATCTTGTGCGACTTTGGTGTGAACATTTCACAACTTCAGAGATACTGTAGAGCTTTAGATTCATATGGATAATTTCGAGTGAGACACAGCTTCCTAACCTTAAACCTTGTCAGACAGGGACTTTCACAATGCAGGCTGGCTAGAACTTTTAAGAAGTTCTACGTTAGAAATCGAGATCTTATATTAAAACATGACGAAACTGTCACTCCAGATGATGAAAGACAATGTTCCTGACTTTGACTCACAACAGTAATTTGGGAACTAGCTGAATTACCGTACAAATACTTTGTCACTTTAGGTCAATCGTGACGACTGTAGCATGCTAGAAGGGTACGCTTACCCATTCCGGACAACTGGTATCACCACTTAACTAGTCATTCGACATTGGACTATTGATTTTGCAGTGTTTTAGTGTTGTTGTTTTTTTTGTTGTTGTTCTTCAGTTCGTTTGTTTCTTGGACCTGGTGATTTACTTGCCTTGAATGATAGCGATCGCTGGAATTGAATTGATGAAATATTTATATTTTAAAACATAAAAGTGAAAAATAATGAAGTAAAATCAAACTGCCCCTTTAATCGTATGAATTAATCTCTTGCATTTACTTAAAATTACCCCTTCAGGTTTATAGTATTTGACCATTTTGTTGATTTTTGCTTTAATTTTTACAAATTAGTCACCTCTTCAACCAGTGTCCTATATTAAATATGAAATCTAAGTAATTTCCAAGTAAAATTTGCTTTCTTTTGTCTTAGGGTGTTGATTATATTTCTATTATCTCGCGGAATTATCTATGTGTATTCAAAATGACTCAAAATCTGACGAACTTAATTATAGGTCATGGACGATATCAATATTTGTTAAGGTTCTAGTCTTTCGACTGGTTCCAAAAAATGTTAACATTTGTTAAATATCCTGCCAATGGATAATCTTGAAATTTAACTGTTGTTGAATGTCAAGATTTATTTAGGTTTCAATTTGTGGACTATTCTAGAAAATGTCAACACTTCTTGAATAGTCAGCCAACGGACCTTCTTGAAATTTTCAATCATTGTTAAATTTCAACAAATAGACTGCACGCCATTCTTTAAACTCTCAGTATATGTTCAGTTTCTAGTGGACTGTCAACAGATGTTGACTTCCATGTCAACACTGAGAGTGCATGACATTTTGGTCAGCAAAGTTAAACGTACACCCTCATAATAAATTGTAGGCTCTATCATGAGTTACAATTTTTAGGCTGGTTTTTCTCCGAAAATATCAAAATAATATGTTAGGCTTTATCAGATCATATTTTTCATAGAAAATCTAAGTTATCAAAACTGCACTGTGACTACCTTTTAAGAGTAAACGTTGTGGGAAGCAATTATCGGAAATTCTGAAATTCAGAGTACCCCCTGACAATCGAGATAAATTTGAGTAACCCCCTACTCTAACTTAGAAAATGTGACTAACCACCTCCCCAATACGAAAAGTGAAATACCGATACATGTATTTGTAAAATTTACAAAAATACAGCAATAGTAAAGACCTGTCAAATCCTGATGTACCCTGGTAGATCATCATTGGTTATCTCATGACGGTTGAGAAAGGTGAAACCAACAAAATGAAATTCAAAGTGACAACAAAATACCGACAAAAAAGCTAACGCTGTAACAGTAACCAATCATGTAGTATTGTTCAATTTGGATGGTATCATGACAGTGTTTTTAGTAGGATATCTGACTGGGCAGAATTTGAAAGGAAAGGGGAAAGGCTGGATGGGAAAGCTTCAGAAGAGCTGTTCCTTATCTTGCATGGAAGGTTTTGAGAAATTGATGTGTGCAATGGTGCAGTCTGGTGCAATATGATAGCCAACTTTAATTTGTTTTACTAAGTAAAATTGTTCCAACACCCTGAAGGGGAGAACACGAGAGGGGGTCCCGATCTCGTATCGAAAATTTTGAAAATCGATGTGTGTAATGGTGCAATATGAGAGATGTTCAATTTATTTTGTAATTGGTAACATTGATCGAATATGACATTAAATACTGATACGGATAGTTTTCAATGGGATTCGAACCCACAACATACGGCATCAGTCGCCTAGCTGAGAGGCCACAGACAGAACCACTCGGCTAAATCTCCACTGATATTTTTATTTGATTTTTTGCATTATCATTATTTTTATCACATGAACTGGCCCGAAATCCCACCCGTGTGAAGTAGAACAGGACGGATAAGAAATCCGAATTACCCCTGTTGTACGTCATCAACCGGAACTTTTTTCTTGCATGGTACCGTTCATACACGCGGGTCGCGACGTGAACATAGACCGGTTTGTCGTGATCGATGTCGTGCTCTCATGATATTTTTACAAAAAAGGTGATCCGATAAATCCACACATGAAAACATAGAAGGCATGTCCAGAGAAATTTCGAGTCGCTAAAACTATAGCTGTTCCCGAGAATCGAATGGGGATACCGCCGATCCAGTCGAGTTGCCTCGTAAGGCTCAATGTGGACGTCGTACCTGGCGATTCCGGTTGGCGATAAACCTGAAATCTACACCTCAACGGAAGTTCAACTGAATAAATGAGTACAGTATAATCTTCTGGAAAGCGACATACAGGCACAAGCATAAAGTCATTCGACAAACAACGATAAATTTCCTTCATCATACAAAAAATTCTGTAAATTCTTGGCTCGGAATCAAACCTGTAGCGCGGCGTAAGGCTGTAGCGCTATCGAAGACATCAGCTGTTGAGCTGTACCGTTATATGCACTGCAGCGCTGTGGAACCCGATGTACTTCGAAAGTTGACTCAGACAACACTCAAAACAGAGTTTCCGTCAAGTAAAATCAGGATGCATCTACGGGTGAGATATATGTCACTGCAAACATCAAGGTCCTTAAGACGAAAAAAAAAGATACGGCAGCGTTGTGGGCATAAACATGCAATGAGGTACACTCTCTGTGAGCCATCGAACGGAATCTTTCGCGCTCGCCACGGTTGTAAACTTGTGTGATATTCTGAAAAACCACGGAATCTCTGAGAATGAGAATTACTGTTTCGACCGTGTCGTTGAATTTACTTCATAAATCTATTTGTAAATATTCTGAATAACTCTTGATGCTATGGCTATCCGTCACTAGCACGATGAAAGTTATGTCCACCGATGGCATGGTCGACTTGCCTTGGCATCGGTACAGCGCGAGACAATGATTGACAGGCTCACGTGACAGAATCCGTATGTCTGGTTGGTGGAGATACCATTTGATGTAGCAAATGTCGGCTTGATGGGATTTATGAATGAGAGTATCTCCTTGGTGACGGGCCGCTTTACTTTTTAAATGAAAGTAATCCGCGTAAGTAAAACACAAATCGCGACGAAATTCATGCAATTTGTTACGATAATTTTGATCCATTCACGTCAAAAGAAAAATAAGAAGACTGTTCATGTGATAAATATATAATCCCATAGTATTTTTCTCTGTTTGAGAAAAATACCATGGGATTATATATAACAATCACAATATTAAACAACCAAACAATGGCAATACGTGTCGTGAAAAACAGTTCTCAGTTTGCCAGAGATTGATGACCAAAATATTAGCAGGAATGGAAAATCTGTGACCTTCTTGTGTCATTTCTCTACCTCCTGGTGTCTAATGAAAAGCCTGAATACGGTATGGTTAAATGTCAAAATGGTTGTTGAACTGAAGTCAATTATAATATATGTTTCTGTGATCACACAGGATGAATTCAAATCAGCTCAGTTTTGTCCTAGAGCCTGGGAAAAATTTGAAAAATTGATGTGTGCAATAGTGCAGTCTGGTGCGGTGTTTCCAATATGCCTTTCACTTTACTACTAAAACTGTTAGAATTTCCCAGGGGCGAGCACGAGAGGGGGATGTCCTCCCCTGCGATCGAAAATTTTGAGAAATCGTTGTGTGCAATGCTGCACACTGAGAGGTGTTTCTATTTATTTCTCACAAAAATTGAGTTCCCCCTTCTTCCTCTACACCTTTTGAGAGAACACCCTTGAAGTTTTCAATTTTTGAGTGAACCTCCTCATATTCCCCCTACCCCGGGGCCGTAAATAATGACGGCCTTCTTACTTCGGTCTAAGGATTCGATTAAACCGAGAATGTCCTTTGACAGGGTGAAAAAACAACATAATTGCAAAATGGCAAAATCGCCTGCAAAAGGAACGTTTGAAGCAACATTTAGGCCAATATTTGTGAAGAAATCAGGTAATTATTTTTTTGTAAAATAGCTGAACTGTCAGTCAGAATAAAGTTGCTGGCAGACTTTGAAGATGTTTTACTCTGACTCAGAGATTATTAAAACTTTTTCTCATAATTTCATTGTTTTCCACATTCTACCCGTCATCTTTTTGCCATCAAAATTTATCAATGTAAGAAATATTTTCGGCCCATTAATGAAATTTTGAGAAAGATTTCTGCACAGTCGGTACTTCGTTATTTCAACGGCATTCTGTGGTTAGTTTTCATTTTGCTTAATAACCTGTTTAAGCCAAGCATGCGAACACCATATTTATGATTGTGAGACAATTTAGTGTAAAGATGTTTAGATGCAGTTTCATGAAATGATGTCATAAAACACAGAATAAAGTATTTGAGTATGTACAGTTATAGACAGTTCGCCATGGTGCGATGTTAAAATACGACAAGAAAGCATCTTGGTTACAAGATTTGGAATAAAAACCTTTGATATTTCTGGTTTCAGAGTATGTATAAACTCGGGTAGAACGCCAAACATAAGGTAATGTCTGCAATATCAGATCGAAAAGTTGGTAGCATAATCAGTAATATTATATTTGTAATACATCGATCAATGATTTTACACGAACCACCATTCATACGAGTAAAAGTATTGACGAGAGGAGATAATTTAGATGCAGTTTCTACAACGTGTTGAGCGGTCTCAGTCAGAAAAATGTAACAACTTAGCCGGCTATTGAACCACTCTTTTTTGGGAGTGGAGATTTAGCCGAGCGGTTCTGTCTGTGGCCTCTCAGCTAGGCGACTGATGCCGTATGTTGTGGGTTCGAATCCGATTGAAAACTAGCCGTATTTATTGGTATTCAAATTAATGTTAATATGAGTAGCGGGTGTATTTTCACTAGAAGTGTCAAAATTCATAACAATATGTATAACAGTGTTTCAATGACACAGAAGGCGGCTGGTCAAGTGATGTGTCAAGGCTGCCGAAGAATTTCAGAAAGTTTACGTTCGGTTTTAAATAAACAAGTCCTTTGTTGGGGTATTCACAAGTATCAACATTTCACAAGAATAACTCTAATTGTGTAAGCGCATTGAAAGGACACAGAATTGTGAATGAAGAGTCAAAATGCAGTTCTCTTGAATGATGATGAAACGGCAATCCTTTGCTAATCATAAACACTATAGCATCTCGGAAGCTGAGAGACATATACACCATAAGCTGGTGCTAAGGTAATATTACTCGACAGGTAACGATAGGTAATAAAGTCACTTCAAAATTATCTCCCCTGCCGAACAGCATACCAGGCAGCACATTTGTAACGATATTGAACGACGGGTACAGGTATTAAGCTCAATTCTACACTACTTAGCTTCTTCTAATTTATCGGAATATACATGATTTTGATAATCTGAAAAGTTAGAGGCATATCCTTAATGCGGATTTTAAACAGCAGTGGCCCCAAAGTAGATCAGTGTAGCGCACACGAAGTTAATCTGACACCAATGAGAAGTAGCTCTGTTCAAGGTAGAATGCACCTCGGGGACTAATATTCTGACTCTAAAATATTTACGAATATTTTCTACTCTATTCCTGATGGTAGATAATTTTAAAGCTCACGCAGTAAGTAAAAATTTCAGTGTCCTAGGTTTTCAGAACCGGCAGCTTTTATTTTCCCGCGAGAGTGATGGCGGCTTATTTTGAATTACAAATACCGGAAAATGTCTAATGATGTGTTTCTCTTGAGCTAAACTTTACACGGTGACCTGTAATTTTTATTATCGATTTGGAAAAAGCATTCTTGTAAGTTTCATTAGGAAAATTTGAGCTAAAAGTGTAAGTCTTTCAGGTTCGAAGCGCGTACTACCTTAACAGCACTTTTTTATTCATATAACTAACCAAGTCAGAATGATGTCTTTAATGCCAAAGTGATGCAATTTTAGAGTGTTCAAATTTGTCACCTTGCTAGAATATCAGTTGTCGCTTATTACGATGGCATCATAAGCCAAGAGCATTTTGAAGCAAAATGGCAAGAATAGTTATAGAAGACCACTGTCTTGCAAACCCATGCTTACCTACATAGACAGAGCTCATACGGCTATAAATGTTGTAACTGATAAGCCGCACAAAAATGTTTGACAAACTTGACAATGGAAAAGCAGTGTTTAATTGTTAACCTGTGCCGTGCAGCCAGGTCTGTGAAGTGGAATAACGTACAAATTTTCAAATGGTAAGAAGACAAACCTGACACGTCGAAATGAGCTTTAAACTGATGTTCTTAATCCAATTGCGTACATAGATAAAACGGAACTTCCCCATTCGAAATGCCCTTGGCTTTGTTCGTGTTGAAGTTACGTAACTATCTAGTCTTTGCATAATGTTATCGGAATAATGTGAGACAATGAAATTAGAAGAATTAAGGTCGAAGTTGCATTAAATAAAACGAGTTTAGGAAAGAGATCAAATAGCCTAATAACCTAATAAATACACATTTGACTATAGGGTTCGACAGCAATAAATCGCCCAGCTTTGATACAGACAAGAGGCAGCTAGATTTTGAATGTTGTCTGATCAAGGACCGAGCTCGCTTGTTTTTCATTATAATATTATCTCTCAAGGTATTAATTTAGTTTGTTAATATGTGTTTGGGTATTTTCTTTACACTTGCCCTAACCATAAAGACTGCAGCAAACACTATGTTATAAGACGATCAACACACTAGTTAATATTTCGCCAAATCTAATCCATCAAGCAAAAACCATGGTGTAAATTTTGTAACTCCATTCAAATGGAGAACATCACTCTTTCCTGAAATTTTAATGAGTCTGTTACCTCAGCAAGGTTCTGATCTAGTAAATTTATAATTGAGAGAATCACTTGCAAGAATCACGATCTTGATCATATTTAAATCAGATTGCACATTTTTAATGTATATATGACACAACTTCAGATCCTGGACATGATTTGTGCACAAAGTATGTAAATTACACTTGCAAATTTTGCTATATTTAAAATAGCATCCATAAAGTATATAATTAAGGCATCAAGAGGACGACTGTATTTACAAGCTGGATAATATTATGTCCGTAGCAATACGAAAGCACGATAAAAAGTAATACTTGTAAATAATCATTAAAAGTCTAGCAGTAATAAATACAGCAATCAAAGGCCGTAGTTTAAAATATAGCAATTAATTTGTTGAAACTTGTACATTTCGCAACAGCTCAATCTACTACTCTGGTACGTTGCTTTATTTCGATGCGCGATCTCTTTTCGATGCGCGCTCCTGTCACTCGTTAACTTTGATTTCAATGTTGGCTTGTCAGTTGCAGCAAGTTTTGAATCCCCTCGTTGATTGTAAGCGAATCATTCAGATGTCGTCTCTGCTTCGCCAATTGTGATAATACACGTCCTATTTCAGTGCCTATAAAAGAAAATGATCATGTTCCTTAGCATGACCTGATATTAATTAAAGATTTAGTGTCCCGGGGCTAGAAGGCACACCGTAAACAATACAGTGTCTTGTTTCTTGAACTTAAATGGACAGAATATCTGCTGCCTTGTTCTCCAAGCTGAACGGTTTCATTCAATTTTAAACATGGTAAATCATGTCTTTAGAAATCTAAATGTTCGCCTACAGAATTGCAAGGAAGAGTAGATAAACAATCAAAGTATTGAAATGAACCTTGGAACATAAAAACAAAACATGAGAATACATGATTGCCTGCTACATCCACCTGACACGATAAAAAATTGTCAGGAAGCAAACTTAGTCCTGCTACACATATTTAATATCTGTTCATCCACAAAAAATGGGGCCATGATTAGACACGCATTATTTTTTTATAATATACCTGGCGCTTCTTTAATACAAGGGGAAAATCTGGAAGGTAATCATACCCTATGCAAAATATGTCAATTTTGAAGCTTTTTTAGATAAAAAGGTAGTACAGGAGACATCTATTTTTGTATTTAAGTAAACACGCAGTCAATATTGTAGGACTGGCGGAGTTTACTGTTGACTTTTGTTTTAAATTTGTCATTATTAAGACGTTAAACTTACTATCGCCTCCTTGGCTAGCAATGTGCTTAGCGGTAGTTTGGTATTCTTGAACTTGATGGACTAGCACCGTAAACTTCATATGTTGGAAGATGTCTTTCAGCAAATCAACATTCAACTCTCCTATTTCTCCAGTAGTACGGAGAAAACGAAAGAGATCGCGTACCATATGTATCTTTTCGCCTTCAGCAGGCTTTATATGACTTTCGTAAAGCAAAGACTTCATTCTTTCCAGGTTTTCAACCGTCAATCGTTGTTCAAGGTTGTCAAGAAAGATATTAAACTTTGACAATAACGTATAGCTTTGCATGGATCTGCAAGTTTAACTGTTCAGAGATTCGACAACTCGTACTTCTGTGGGTTTAATGTATCAGTCACGATACGGCTGTTGATAAGTATTGTGTACTTAAGTGGCTATGCATAATTGAAACCTATGCATGACAAACCAAATACCTTATTAGGGCCTCCTGAAGAAGGTTTATTTCGATTATCATGTGTAATTTACCATAACCAGCCAGGGTATGTCTCAATAGAGCATAGTAGGGCGGAGCCAACAGCGCGCTGTATATGTAATGAGGGTCGAGACCAGAACCGATTGCGTTCTGTATATGTAATAAGGGTTAAAAGTTACGTGTGTTCTATTGAAATGTTTTCTCAACTACGGTGTTTTTATCGAAGTTAACCTAAGATCGCGTTCTGACCTGACAGATCGAGCGCGACTGTTGGCTACCCGGAAGTGACTAAACCCGAGTCGTTTTCCCGTGTTAAAATTGTAAGGATTTCTTCATGAATAAAGTTTTCCGCGTTTCGTACCCCTCAACAGTGTTTCACAATGAGTAACGGGACATTTTTCGTTCTGTTCTCCTGCTTTTGGTTAATTTTCGGTTATTTGATCCGCGCGTTTTTGAGCGTAGGGTCTGGGAGTGGTCAACCGTATGAGAAAGTGCATGTTGATCGAAAATAGCGCGCTCCTTCGTGCTCCGATGACCGACAAGAATAGTTGAAACATCTTTGCAAAGCTTTAAAAATTGTCCATAGCAAAGTTACAATAAAGTTTGACCTAAAAAAGGCGATATTTAGTAAACCGTACACAGTACAGATGGCGGCTTCTATAATCTAAGAGGTGTACCCATCATGAACAGAAGATCCCATCAAAGCATGGTAGTACAATTACAGCTTTGAAATAAATGATCAAGGGACTCCGTTTCAACCTTACATAGAGCACAAAGTGCTCAATAAATTGCTGTAGGTAAAACTTGTCCAGTTGTTTGTTTGTCTACATAATATTGTGGAGTACTTTAAATGGGAAGCTTTAACGTTACAATATATTGATAACTTGTATGTAAATTGATGCATTTTCTCCTAATTTAAAATAAAATTATTAATCCTTTTTTTCCAAAGTTGTTTGACTTCTTGGAACACCTGTAATGCAATTACTCAAATAGTTTTTCAAACTCTTTTTGCCTAAAGAGTCCAATGTAAAAACATTGCCATTCAAAAAAAACGTACTCCATTTATGATATGTGCTTTATCATTATTCTTGAGTTTGCATTGAACAGAAAGCGTCAATCCAATCTACTTCAACTTTTGATTTTAGTCAAACCTTTCTGCTGGAATACTGTCCATGGCACTCGATTAAACCGGTAATCGTGTCAGAGATATAGTTAATGTCAGCATCAGAAAAGGCCGTATGAA
>LD354480.1:57902-68106 GCA_001465055.1 Ptychodera flava
AGTTAACATCATTACGCCATTTATTATGCCAAGAAAGATGAAGCCAAGACATTTTGCCCTCCCTGGTCTCAGCCAGAAATGGTTATACCTTGCAGAGTTTTTTCCCATGGAATGAAAACAAATGTACTTGGGCTGAGGCCCAAGTACAATAATAATAATAGTAATAATAATATTAAACAGAACGATTACTAGAGGGTTTCGGACCCGTGGTCTCAAAAACCCTAATGAGACAACAACATTTCATTCATGTAATGAAATAATATAGCAAGTACTTCTTGCACTGGTGCAAACGAAATATTATGATATCAAAGATTTTTGCAATGGTAGTTTACAAGGTTTCCTGTCTAAATTCGCGGATATTATCAAGAATATCTAAAAAATACTACACGTAATTATGACTACATTTTGTATTTTTAGAGGTGTTGTTTGCCGTCCCGAACGTCTGTTCTACTCGTACGCGAAGTCTGGTTATCACGTGACAAAGACGCTACCCGTACTGATGATGGAACGTAATTACGTACAACTAAACTTCTCTATAACGATATGTTGCCGGCAGACATGGAGATAATAGCGAGTGAGCAGAAATGACGGTGACTGACAGACTGGTTTAAAAAATTCACAGTTCTGGCAAAAATTCTCACAGACTTCTTAACGTAGTGGCCGACATCATCGGTGATGTCAGTTTGTGTTTCGAAATTGCGAGGTCACCGCTCACGTAAATTTAGTGACGGGGCTGCCCTGAGCCTTGCCCATCGTTTTTACGCCAGAAAAAGAACTGTCTGCGAGTAGTCATGTAGGAAAAAAGCTGGGAAAACGGCGATAGTTTTGTGATTTTTGAGCGGATTTCTGGTCGTGGTAAGCCTACCAAACTGTTGATGAGTGTTGGCAATTGCAATTTGTGTGGAAACTTTTCGAAATATCGACGAACAAAGTTGCGACAAGCGTGCTGTTGGGCAGAACATGGACGTTCCCATGGCTGTGGTGGGTTAAAAACGTAAAAGTCAAAACCAGTCGTAAAAGGCAGAAATCCCGTCCGAAAACACCACAGCTATGGACCCACATCTAGCCTAACAGTACAAATGAAGTTTTATAGCCCGTGCGCCGCTTCTTTCGGGAAGTGTACGCGCACAGCATAAGGCGCCATTGAAAATCGATGAATTCCTTAGACTAGTAGCGACCATGGAGCTGGAAACTAGCTCCATGTAGCGACCAACTCTCACAGGCGAAAAAAGTAACCGGCGAGATTAACTCTTTGAAGCCGTAGAGTCATTCTAGTTATGAGCTTGGTTGCTACCGTATACCAGAAAACAACCGACTTTGACGTCAAAGGCCTGTTGCTGGTACTTAGTTTGAGACAGAAAATAATGATATGTTACCGGCAGACAAGGAGTTAATAGCGAGTGCTGAGAAATGACGATGACTGGTTTCAAATTCACAGTGCTGGCAAAAATTATCCAGTGTGTGCTGCTGCTAATGTGTCACCATTGTGTCACGACGCTGTTTGTGAATTATATTTGGTATATGCACTCCCAGAAAACGACGTTGACGACGTGAAACATACATCTATATAATTTTGTAGAAAAGTTCATAAAACGGCCACTCCGGCGATCTTCTTCTGCTTGCTTGATCGGTCGATACTTTCTGTGTGGCATTTGTTACATGGAGCAGGGCCATGTCTGCTTTGTTATGTTTGAATTTGGCACTTGGCAACGAAAAGCATGCGCTTTTCCAGCATTCCTTTCGATCCAACCACGGTCCTTCCACAAAACTTCCCGTTTATTTTTGAATAATGAGCAGTGTTTGTTTGCGCATAACATGAATATATAAGCGTCCACTAGGTTTACGGACGTCCTGTGAACGTTACGGAAAACCTCAAAAACAAGCTTATTAATAGTCACTGGGCCGCCTGTGCTATGTCCTGCTGCGTCAAATCATTGCCATTGGTCAATTTTTAATACCAACAAATTTGTTGATATGTTAACATACTTGCAGTCTCATATTCAACACTGTTGAATGATCTCCATGCATAATTAATCTACTTGTTCTTTTGTCTAAGCCACATCTTATATGTAATATCATCACCTGTTGATTTACATGAGTGATCTAATGTATATCTACTGTAGATCTACAAGGTCTGTCATCTACTTTTGTGCATACCAATGTGCTAGTAGATGAAGCTGTAGATCTAGTTTCGTCTAATTTTTGTCTACATCTAATCTACCTGCTGACCCATGACCTAATTAGTATGCACAAAAGTAGATGAAGTAGTTAATCTACAGACCAACTAAAACAAAGTCTATCGTAGATCTAATGCAGACTAGATTTAGATAAAACAATTCCGTCTCACAGGTTTTTGTTCTTGTTAGACATCCAAAAGATACACATGTGCCTTTTCTGAATTGGTTTGCTGACAGCTTTTCCTTGACGTCCTTTCTGACATGATGCATGAATATTGACAGGACGCCTGATTTACTGAGAGTACATCTGTATACTGCTGTGTATAGAAATATCATAAGGAAAATGTTAGAGGAATAATGTACTTGTAATGGTTTGTTTAAATTGATCAAATATATAGTAGTGAGTTGTTGGACTCTTTAAGGTCTTCGTCGCCATATCTTAACTGTCAAAGGGATTAATCAAAATATGTGGTGTTGTATGGGGGAAATTATGTTTGGATTAGGCATATTCTGTGATGTCATAAGCTTTAGGGTATCACCAACACAGCTCATAGTCCTCTGAATATATGATGTCAGTCAATCGAAAATTGACTGTGCTGAATTACAATTGATTGGTATATAAGATAAAATATTATAAAACTTTGAAAAAAATGTTTTCCTTGGCCTGGGGAACAACTACATCATCTGTGCATTGCTATCAGGTCAGTCAGTGGTCACTTGGAAAAATAGTGTCCCTGAAGAAAGCGATGTCCTTGACAGATTTCAATGCAACGGACCTGTTTCATACAGAGAAATCACAGTAAACAAGCTGTACACCCACCTTGCAAACTCTCTTTGATTTTTTTGCATGTTTCACTCCAGAGCCTGTAAATATAGGTTTCTATTTTTCACTAGGTTTCACTACATAGGGAAATGAATGTAAGCAATGAAAAGGCTTTAGAAATGGCTGGCCGGTCAGCCATTTAAAAAGCCTTTTCTTGAAGTCTTGTTAGAGAAAGTACCTTTGAAATGTAAGTTGGCGTAAGCATTGATCAAGAGCTCAGAGGAATTACCTTAACTGTCAAAGGGTTTGATCAAAGTATGTAGTGTTTTATAGGGCTACATTATATTTGGATTGGACATATCCTGTGATGTCACAAGCTTTAGGGCACCGCCCACACAGCTCATAGTCCTCTGAGTACATGATGTCAGTTAATCAAAAGTTGACTGTGCTGAATGATCAATGATCGGTTTATAAGATGATATGTTATAAAAAGCTGAAAAATTTGTTTATTCGTGGCCTAGGAATCAACTGCATCATCTGATCATCTGTACATAGCTATCAGGTCGCACAGTAGTCACTTGGAAACCAAATGTCTCGCAAGAAAGCGATGTCCTTGACAGATTTCTATGCCACTGACCTGTTTTATACAGAGATATCAGGGTACACAAGCTGTACACCCACCTTGTTAACTCTCTTTGATTTTTTTACATGTTTCACTCAAGAGCCTGTAAATAAAGATTTCTTTTTGTTACTAGGTTTCACTACGTGAGGGAATTAATGTAGGCAATGAAATGGCTTTAGAAATGGCTGGCTAGCAGCCAGCCATGTCAAAAGCAATTTCTTGAAGTCTTGTCAGAGAAAACTCCTTTGAAATGTGAGTTGGCGGAACCATTGTTCAAGAGCTCAGAGGAATTGTCTAACTTTGAAATAGATTAATCAAGCCAGTCAGGTCAGTCAGTGGTTACTTGGAAACCAAATGTCTCAGGAGAAAGCGATGTCCTTGACAGATTTCAATGCTACTGACCTGTTTCATACAGAGATATCAGGGTGAACAAGCTGTCCACCCACCTTGCTAACTCTCTTTGATTTTTTGCATGTTTCACTCAAGAGCCTGTAAATAAAGGTTTCTTTTTGTTGATAGGTTTCACTACATGAGAGAATTAATGTAGGCAATGAAATGGCTTTAGAAATGGCTGGCTAGCAGCCAGCCATGTCAAAAGCGACTTCTTGAAGTCTTGTCAAAGAAAACTCCTTTGAAATGTGAGTTGGCGGAACCATTGTTCAAGAGCTCAGAGGAATTGTCTAACTTTGAAATAGATTAATCAAGCCAGTCAGGTCAGTCAGTGGTTACTTGGAAACCAAATGTCTCAGGAGAAAGCGATGTCCTTGACAGATTTCAATGCTACTGACCTGTTTCATACAGAGATGTCAGGGTGAACAAACTGTCCACCCACCTTGCTAACTCTCTTTGATTTTTTGCATGTTTCACTCAAGAGCCTGTAAATAAAGGTTTCTTTTTGTTGATAGGTTTCAGTACGTGAGAGAATTAATGTAGGCAATGAAATGGCTTTAGAAATGGCTGGCTAGCAGCCAGCCATGTCAAAAGCGACTTCTTGAAGTCTTGTCAGAGAAAACTCCTTTGAAATGTGAGTTGGCGGAACCATTGTTCAAGAGCTCAGAGGAATTGTCTGACTTTTAAATTGTTGAATCTTAAATTGTTGATCACTTTGTTTATGCTATTGGGGATCCTTTTTAGAATTGATTTTTTTGCACAGACTGTGCACAAAAGTAAACTGAAATAGCACACATATTGAGATGAACAATGTTGCAAGTAAGGACAGGCACTTTAAAACATTAACATAACTGAGATTTACAATTTTCATAGTATGAATGAAGAGTCCTTCAGCGTTTGACATTAATCAATAACAACTTATCAAGTCATTAAATTTAGGGTAGAGGTTTGAGTACAACTAAGCCTCAGCACTCACTTCGTACACAATGCCTATGCTTTCAAGACTGTATATCATTAAAGATACAAGTGGTAATTGTTGAAATAAAATTACATGTTGTGTCAATCTTGCCAACATAATACAGTACACAAATATTTACACATTGATCTATGAATTTAAATTATATTATCATCGCGCATTTCAGTTCTCCTATATTTCCTGTCCAAGCATCATTTATCAGCACAGAAGATTTATATAAAGACTGCCTTATAAAGCCATCAACTTGTCTGATTGGCGATGACACTGACAGATTTTAGAACACACATTCATGGTAAGATTCTTGGAAAGACTTTTGGAAAGCTATTGGTCTGGATGTAACTGCAACAGCTTTTACACTGCATTTCATCTTGTAAATCAATGTGAAGCCATCGTTTCAAAGTTAGGAAGATGGTACATATATACTTCTGAATGCAAGGCTGACCTCTTCATGGTAGAGAGAGTAGAGGATATGCAGCATTTTAAATGCAAATTTGAAGAGAACAGGCCTCACAAGCTAATTTTGTTCAGTCAAAAATGAAATCAAACAAAGCATGAGTGTTAAGTTATGATAACTGGACCATCATGGCAGATGTTGAAAATGTTGCGATACTTTGCTAGTTCCAGAAGTTCACCGCCAACAGAGCTTTCATCTTCGTGTAATCTGTACCTGTTCAGTAAAGATTTATATAAAACTCACAAAAATTTATCAACACAAGCTTCCAAAAATATAAAATTCTGAAATGAAACATAAAATCATTGTATCTCACGATAGTGATCTTGCTTCACCATATTCACATTTATGCGGATCATTTTCAAAACTGGATTAATACACTGGCTCCTATGGCTTGATCTCTTTCAGGTCACTTTGTTATGATGTTGAATGAGAGCTCTAACAGAGATAGCTCACACAGTGAATATGATACAGAGTGAATATGATGTGATCACTGACTCCTCAGAGAGCAATGGTGTGCCACTGGTACATGTAGCTCTCAACTATAGATCACTCCACCTCATTGCCAAAGTCAGTAGGTGTCATTCTGTTCGTTTACATCTGTCGTCGACAATGCCACCTTTACTTTGATAAAACTTATTATGGTCTCTTTGCTAGTTTATCTACTAACTACATACAAGTGTTTAGTTCAATAAGTCTGGTGTGGAATTAAGGTTATTATGTGGATATCATGAGAAGAATCTTTTAAGGCAAGAAACACGCGAAGGTGATTCGAAAAACCGATAAAGACAGAAATATGGGACTGAGCTGTAATATGGACTTATATGTTGAAGTATGCAAGTTGACAGATGTTCAAACTTCTTTTTCCAGGCTTAATGAATAAGACTGTCTCGACATTTAATAGTTTCCACCATGGTATATCAATGTTGTTGAACCTTGTGCTGATGCTACATGGGATCAATTCTTTCTTTAACTAACTTTGCATAAAGTAACTGACATAGAGTGATGCACATAAGGAGAAGAACAATGTTGCAAGGATAGGCTTTGGAATCCATTAGATGTACAATATTCATGGTACAAGTGGAGAGTACTGAACAGTGAAAGTGTTTCACATTAATCAACAGTAACCTTGTGAATGATTAAATTTAGCTTTGGGGATTGAGGACAAGTACATAACTAGGCAAACTTTTTTATATCTGAAGGTTTCTGTCGACTGATCCTCATAACCCATGTCACATACAATGCATAAATGTGCTTTCCAAACTAATTTATTAAAGGTATTTTCAATTAAAAGTTGATAAGTGTAGAAAAAAGTCTTATGTTGATGTCAATCTTGCTGACATATTATATAAGTATTTACACTTTGATGTGTGACTTTATATAACACTATCATTGTGAAGTTCAGTAGTTTTCAACGTCTTATTTCAGGGTCAATCAACAGCACAGAAGATTCATATGAAGACAGCCTAATGAAGCCATCCAATGGTCTGATTGGCCATCACGATACTCCGACAGGTTGGAGCTCACATGTCCGTGGTAAGATGACAGTGACACCGTATGGTTATCACAGTGAAAGTAGTGTGTCCTCTCCAAGCTCAGGTAACAGCGCAACTCTGTTCGATGGTGTTATAAACTCGAAAGCAAAAAAAGGTAATGAAGAGTTTCACTCTGGATCTTTTGTAAAATGTAAACTTTAAATAGTATTAGTTTCATGCATATACTTGTGATGATTAGTGTCTTGTGAGAAAACAACCTGAATTTTTTTGTTTTGACAATACAACGCTAGCTTAACCACTTTGAAAATACGGAAAGCAAATGCATTGTTCTACATATGGAATGGAAACACCAGAAAATTTGAGACACGGCTTTACAACATGTATAGATGAATTTTTATAAACAAAAATCAAGTGATTGCAGAGTTACATTAATGTATTACGGTAGAAGGTCACATAAAGAATTTACAAAAGGTTGTGAATTCTCTCGTAAATTTTCATTACATCAGGTCTAGTACTCATTGTCTTTTCTATATTGTAACGTACAGTAAATTCTTTTTTAAGTAGAATTCCAATTGGAATATTTGTTTCTGATATCCAGTATTTATGTATGCACCATTTTCCTAATAAAATTAGAAGTTGCATAACCGTATTACAATGTCAGGGGATGACCATGTTTTCAATGGGGTCACCAAAAATTTTCATTGATCGTGTGATTTTCACCCTTTCTCCAATAAATCTACAAATTACATTTTCAATCTTTTCCCAACATCTTTCAGCAATGTTACAATATAAAAATCTATGTTGTAAGGAGTCAACTTGATGACAAAGAGGACAATACATAGAGTCTTTCAATTTCCAAAAATATAAATATTTGATGCATGGCAATACACGTAGAAGAAGTTTCCATTGAAATTCTCTCAGTTTTGTCTCATTGGTTACACTGTAAACGTGTTTCCAGATGCTGCTATGACTGTTACTGTTTCTGGCTGTGTCATTTAAATTGTTACACCATTTTTGAAGACTCCTTGAGGTGTTGCTGAATAAGATTCAAATAAAGTGTCTTGCCTTTCAAATTATGAAGAGTAATTTTTGACTTGCTAGTGACTACCGCATAGTCATATTCAATCGTCTGTATTGCATAAAAGCATCTATATCTCTCTGACCACCCGAGCTGTAAATAATTAACTGTCTTATTCTTACAATTAATTTTGTACCATGCATCTATAACATTAACATAAAACTCTGGTAGCAGTGACTTGATGTGATCTGGAACAGCTCTCCACAAAGTAAATTGTTGTAACAAATCTGTTGTCTGATCTAATTGAAAAAGTGACCAGGGCAGAATGGTCCAGATCTCCCCTTTGCTTTCAACAAGCCTCTTTACCCATTTTGCAGAAATCGCCTGCATTTGAAGCTTGACGTTTACATGTTTGAGACCACCAGAATGGTAATCTTTTTCAAGAACTCTATTTGATATTTTCTTTTTACGTTTTACAAAATTATCTATAAGAGTCTGAACTGTACAGCAAATATCATCTGGAATACAAATTACTGTAGATAAATAAGCTGTTTTTGACAGTGCTAAGGACTTAGTGATCAGAACTTTTCCATAAAATGAAAGTTGCCGTTGACCCCAGGACTGTAACACTTTTTCAAGACAAGTAATTTTATCGTTCCAATTAAGACATTTACAACGCTCAGAATCATACCCAAAGAAAACACCTAGAGTTTTCACAGGCTCTTGGGTCCATTTAATATCACCAACATTTTTACCATTTGTTCTTAAATTACCCAGCCACACTGCTTTTGTCTTATTTTTGTTGACTTTTAGCCCACTACACTTATGAAATTGTTCCATAACAAATAGCACATTTAAAACAGATGCTTGATCTTGTACAAAAATAGTTGTGTCGTCTGCAAGAAGTGAAAGCTTTGCTTCATACACTCTGCTGTTATATTTCGGTAACATGAAACCCTTTATGTCATTATCATGTCTTATTTTACAGGCAAGAATCTCAATCGCTGGTACAAATAGCAAAGCTGAACGAGAGCAGCCTTGCCTAACACCTCTATGTATATTGAAGTAGCTAGAACACCACCCTTTATAGAGAATACAACTTTGAATGTCAGTATACAAAGTTCTTACCCACTGACGAAACGAAAGACCGAACTGAAATTTTTGTAACGCTTCATCAATATAAGACCAATTAACGCTGTCAAAAGCTTTTTCGTAGTCCACGAAAATGGTGGCACCACTAACATTGCGTTTCTTTGAAAAATGAAAAATGTCAGAAATCAAACGAATGTTCTCACCAATATAACGTTCTTTTATATAACCTTTTTGGTCTCTATGGATTATTGACGGAAGGACACGTTTCAATCGATTAGACAGAGCTTTAGTGGCAATCTTATAATCAGTGTTAAGGAGTGAAATTGGACGCCAGTTATTAAGATCTCCCCTGCACCTTTTTTAGTCCCCACGGACACCGTCCGGGGGGACTTATAGGTTTGGTCATGTCCGTGCGTGTGTGCGTCCGTGCGTGCGTGCGTCCGTGTGTCCGTCCGTTCACGCAGATATCTCAGACATGCCCAGGTCAATTTCTTTCAAACTTTGCACAAGGATAGTTCCCTATCCCATACAGATGCACGTCGATTTGTTTGACAATGCGATCAAATTTGGCTGTGTTAGAAGACTTTTTAGTTTTCACCTCCATAGACTCCCATGTATAAGGCAGTCTCCATAGACTCCCATGTATAAGGCAGTCCATAGACTCCCATGTATAAGGCAGTCAATAGACTCTCATGTATAAGGCCAAGAAAAATAAAAATTTAGTTTCTCATCGTATTCATATTGCAAAAAGGATGCAGTGACACAGTTTTTAGTCCCCACGGATGAAGTCCAGGGGGCTTATAGATTGGGTCATGTCCCTCTGTGAGTCCATCCGTGAGTCCATCCGTTCACGCAGATATCTCAGATATTTTGACAAAATGTCACGTGACCTTGGTGACCTTTGACCTCAAATATATATATATGTCCATAACTCAGTAACCACAAGTGCTACACCCTTCATATATGGTATGATGGGACAGCTTATGACGCCATATATTGTACCTTATTAATTATGCACATATCTAATTTTGAGCCAGCCAATAGACCTAGAGGTCTGATTTTTGGTATATAGGGATAACTTAGCAATACTATTTTTTTTTCAAAATGTCACGTGACCTCTGTGACCTTTGACCTCAAATATACATATTTGTCCATAACTCAGTAACCACAAGTGCTACACCCTTCATATATGGTATGATGGGACAGCTTATGACGCCAC